>JADRCD010187556.1:0-45021 GCA_019843815.1 Montemys delectorum
GCATCAACGCTACGGGTAGGGAGGGGACATAACGTCCAAATCACTGCAGACGAATAGAATAGGACCGATACTTGACCAGCGAGGCAGGGTTCACGTGTTTAAACGCCTTGGGATCACTGGATACGGATCTGTCCCACACTTAGGTCACTAATTCGTAAAAATTTCTGAATCCTTTAAGTGCTTGTCACTGACTTTAAATCAAAAAGGAGAGAAGGCAGCAGTGAATCCTGCTCAGGAATGTCACTAGGTATGGGAGGGAGACCAACTGGAAGAAGTCTTGGGTGGAACGGGAGGTCAGGTCAGTACTGACTTGATCAGTCATTGAGCCGTGTACTTTTGGAAGATGGGGCTTATCCCACCAATAGCCCACAAATACAGGCAATCTACAAGTATACTGAGGTCTTTACCATAACCATTGCTTTTCCAGCAATATTCCAGAGCCATTGAGTTGGAGCCCACATGGCCCGTTCACTTTAGGAACAATGGCCTAATGTCAAACCCTTCCTTAACCTAGGAAGTGTCTTAACCGGTTTCTACTCCCCTTGGTTTACTGGAAGGCACAAGACTAGAAAAAGATGATTGGCTGAGATGGATAGAAATAGGTTACTAGCTAATGTGGGCCACAGTGCTGCTATTATTTTCATTTTGTAAGGTAAGCATAGGTTTTTTTTTTTTTTTTAAAAAATCGGGGGCTGAGTAGATGGCTCAGTTGGTAAAAGACTGGGGTTCAGATTCATATGTCCATGTAAAGGCCAGGCACAGAGGTTGATATATGAAACCCAGCCCTGAAAGGAGGTAGAGACAGGAGGATTCCTGGACTCACTGAAGCTCCAGGTGCCATGAGAGACCCTGTTTAGGAAAATTAAAAGTAAGAAAGCCATCCAAGGTGGCTCAGCTCATAAGGGCATCTGCCACCAAACCTGATGACCTTCAATATAAGCTGCCACCAAACCTTATGTTCAAGCCTCAGGATCCACTAGGTGGAAGTAGAGAGCCAATTCTTGTAAGTCATCTTCTGATCTCCACACATGTGCCACAGAAGGAGCACAAACATACACACGTGCAAGCACACACCACACATACACACATGTACACATGTGTGCACACACACGTGCTCAAGTGCACATACACACATTTGGGTACACATACATGCATGTGTACACACTATTTTAAAAATAGAGCGATATGGGGCTGGAGAGATGGCTCAGCGGTTAAGAGCATTGACTGTTCTTCCAAAGGTCCTGAGTTCAATTCCCAGCATCCACATGGTGGCTCACAATGCCCTCTTCTGGCGCATCTGAAGACATCTATAGTGTTCTTACAAATAATAAATAAATACATCTTTAAAAAAAGTAGAGTGATATAAGACTACCTCACATATCAGCGCATGCACATGTGTACACACTAACAGGTACACATACATCCCACATGAAGCTCCCCTGAAAACTGTCCTAAGAAAACAAGGGTCTACTAGAATTAAAATTTAAGGATCTTATTCTCAGCATTATTTATGAGTTACAGAAATTCCGACACACTAGATCAATGGGCTAGTTCAACCATTTAGAAACGACATTGTAGATCAGTGAGTCTCAAACCTCTTGCTCACAGGATTCTGTACTGTTGAAAACATGGAAAGTTTCAAAGAGGTTATATATCTATCAATATTTGAAATTAAAATTTTTTTAGTTAAAATTGTTCATTATTTCATTAAAACTAAACCCACTACATAGTTACATAGGTAACATTTATTTTAATAAGTGCATTTAAAAAATAAAACTGTGGTGGATTAAATAATGTCCCCCATAGGCTTGTGTGTTTGAACATGTCCCCAGTTGGTGGCACTGTTTGTAAAGACTGTGATCTTTGAGGGAGAGGTGGAGAAACTTCACTGGGGGCTGACTCTGAAGTTTGATAACCTGGACCTATATCCCACCATCTGTCTGCTTCCCAAGTGAGCATGCTGTGTGATTGGTTGGTTTATCCTTCCTGAAGGAAGCCAAGACCTGGGTTTCGGGGGCTCTGGATCAAACACTCCTGATCCTCAGGCTCCTCTTCATCCTAGAGCCCTATGCTGGTGGCTCTGTAAGGAGCTCCTGCTTGTGCTCCATTCCCACCGAAGTGGGCGTGACCGTGTGGATGTCAGGATGCTCAGCCACTGTTCATGTGAGTTCTATTTTGTTTCTCTCTTGTTTCCTTCCCACCCTTGAGGTCTCCTGAGTCTTTTTCTACTCCACATCGGATCCTGGGAACAACAGGTTGGACAGACAAACATACTGCGACAAAGGACTAATGCTGTGCCTAAGCAAGGGAGAGTTTTGTGGCACCAACAAAGTCCTACATGACGGACCCTGAAATGATGGCCCAAGGTCACATGAACGAGAACACATCCTGACCCACCTGGGAAACTTGGGCTCTGCCTCTTTCTCTATACAGCCCAGAGACTCTTGTGAACACTCTAAAACAGTGTTTAGGTTAAGTACTCTGCATTTGCCAGTGTGACCATGCCCTTTATGTAAATAATAATAATAATAATAATAATAATAATAATAATAATAGTAATAGTAATAGTAATAGTAATGTTCTTTTCCTGACTTTACCACCAGCTTCTTTTTAGTTGGTTTTCTGGGATGGCGGTGGGGATGGGGGCCTGAGCCTGGTCCACAAGGACTCTTGGGAGCTGGGGCTTTTGACCCAATTCTGTATTGGTTCTAAAAGGTGGGGCAGGACAGAGCCTCATTACTTCCCATAGGAGGCTAGGTGAAGGGTCCCAGCATAAACAAAAAGCCAGTAAAAGGAGAACACTCTCTGCCAGCTTCTCCTTAAGACGTCACAGATTCACTTCTTTCTTGAGTGGATCAGATCAGCCCATTTTACAGATTTTGAGTTATAGCAGCTTCAGTTTCTTTAGGCTCCCCACAAGTTTGAGTCAAGAATTGGGGGGGGGGGTGGCAAGCACCGGAGCAACACACTCCACTCTCCAGTTCTCCTCTCTGCTCTGTTATTTCCATCACTGCAGCCGCAGAAAGAGGACAAAGGCAGAAAACCAATGTCTTTCAAGGGTCTGTGGACTCTGTTTTAAATAGGAGTAATGTAGACAGGATTGCCATAAACGGATCCCTGAGGACAGAAGCCCTCAGGCACCTACCAAGAGACAGTGTCTTTCAGCAAAATGACTCTCAAGGACTACTGAAATATTTACATGTGCCCTTCACAAAAATGACATGGCTCACTGCTGCCATCACCGTAGGTCCAAACTTACTTAGATGTTTACAGATTTGTGTTCACGTTAGATTCCACCCTCCTAAGCATAGAAACAATACATGTGTGGCTGAGGAGACCCCAACAATGGTGGCCCTAGATGATAAGAGGCTTTTCTATTTTATCCTGCAGATATTGTTCCTGCTGGTGCCTCATGCCTGTAATCATTAGCAGTTGGGAGACCACACAGGAACACTGCAAGCTCCAGGCCTAGTCTAGCCTTTAAGATGAAAGAAAGCCTGTCTCCTAACACTGTTTCTTTTTGTGTATATTGCTACTAGTTCTCTGAGCCTTGCAGAGTCACATATTTACACATTTATACAAATTACAGAAAGCATAATCCATTATATATTATATTTTTAAAAATCTACGTGCTCCTTTAAAAATTTAAAAACATTTTTATTTACATTAGTGTTCTGTCTACATGTATGTCTGTGTGAGAGTGTGAGATCCCCTGGAACTGGAGTTACAGACAGTTGTGAACTGCCCATGTGGGTGCTGGGAATTGACTCCAGGTCCTCTGGAAGAGCAGCCAGTGCTTTTAACTGTGGAGCCATCTCTCCAGCCCCGGGTGTTCCTTTTTATACTGGTGGTATTTTTGAGAAACGTCTCCAGTGGTATGTTAGCTAATCTTGCCCACGTGAATTGAGAGACAGCTAAGAAATTTGTAAAATACAACTCTAAGTGAGTCTATGAGGGAGTTTTCAGAGTCGGACCCTGAGGGCTCTGAGCTAGCCAGTGGTTGAATCTACAGATGGATTTAAAACTTGAACGTGGATTAAGGTATGGAGAACTGAGAAAGGCAGGGCCTGTCCAGAGGAAGTGAGTTCTTGAGAGTATGCCTTTGAAGGTTTAGTTTGTTTGCTTGTTTTTAAGACAGAGTCTCCTTATGAAGCTCTGGCTGTACTGGACCTTGCACAGGTCTGCCTCTGCCTCCCAAGTGCTGGGATCCAAGATGTGCGCCACTAAGCCCAGGGCCATATGTCAGGACCGAGATGGACTTGGGTCAGAGACCTGCTTGCTTCTCTTCTTAGCGTGTTTGTGTTGGGCATATCTCTTTTCTCTGCTTTTCATGGTTTTCTGATTCTTTAATTGGTATCTGGAGGATAGGGGCCAAGACTAGCTTGTTAGAGCTGTCAGAGTGCAGGATTTGACCCTAACAGCTTTGCTAATGCAGGGTGGGGGTGGGTGTACTGAATGACTTAACAGAGACATGGATCTGACAAACTCGGGGTGAGTCATTTATGTGCCAATCTCTCAGTTAAGCATTGGCTATTGCTAAGTCTAAAATCTGGACAGGTAATTTAATGCCCAAGTGTTCTCATTTATAAAATGGAAATTTAAAAGAAATGTACTTGGTAAGAGGATGTTTAGAGCTAAGTGAGATCATGTCAGGTGCCCAGCACATAAGTGTCTGCCTCATCTTCTGTCTATTTGTGTAAATTGAGAAAGAAGAGGGATGGGTAGGCTTAGGAGAGCATCAGGCGCGACCTAGTCCAGGCTGCTGTCGCTATTAGATATCCACATGGAAATGACAGTCAGTCGTCAGAAGTGGGCACTCATGAAGTCTGGATTCGTGACTGGAATATAGGATGTCAGTGACACTGACACCACAGAAGGGGGTGAGCCCCGGAGGCAGAGGATAAAGGGAGAAGACAGAGTCCCAGGGAACTCTAAAGACTGCTGGAGAAGAGAAGACCTTTGGAGTCGCTCATGGTACCTTATCTGGTAGAAGAGAGAGATGCTGCCCTTGGCCCCAAGCCTAAAATGATGCAAAAACATCTCTATGTAGAGTGGAGCAGAACACACAAGCCATGGGCCTTTCTACGAGAGGCCAAAATAAAGTGGCTCAGACTGCCAATTCTCCAGCCTGGGGGTACCAACTTGCTGAATGCGTGCTCCTTAGCTTGCAGCAATTTAAAAAAAAAAATGTTTTCATGTGTATGCATGTGTTTTTACATGGTTACATGTGGGGGACGAGGTACACGTTTCTGTGTGCAATGTAGAGGCCCAGAGTTGCAGTCTGAAATCTTCCTTAATCAATCTTTCGATCTTCCTCTTATTACACTTGCCCCTCTCCGACCTGAGCCAAGGACTGAACCTGGGGCTTTGTGCTTGCTAGGTAAGAGCTCTACCACTGAGCTAAATCCCCAAGCCCCCACCTTGGTCTCCTAAGGGTCTTTCAGTCAAGCTCAGAATTCCCCTATATTTCAGTCAGGCCCAGAATTCCTAGGCAGCTTGCTGTGGGTGGAGGGAATCATCTGTGCTTTCAGAGGCTGGAATTACAGGCAGGCTGCTGGACAGCCCAGTGTTTATATGGATGCTGGTGATCTGAACTCAGGTCCTCTTGCTTGCCTAGAAATTTGGCTTTAAAAACGGAGTCATCTCAGCCCCGCACATTGTTCTTTGAAGGCCAGACCCATGACATGAGGAGGAAAGAATGAAGGCAAAGCAGTGGGATGAATGTCACTGGAGACCAAGCCACAAGGGCACCACTGCTGATTCATTCTCCTTTGCCTTTGTATCGGCATTCTGTGGCCCTGGGGTTGTGCAACTGTAGTGTGATGAATCCACTGATATTTTGCTTGGAAACGGACTACAGAAATGTGATCTCTGACATTAATCACCAGGAGCGTGAGCGTAAATTGGCTGGCTCTGAAGCAAAGGCTGGAAGACACCGGTAGACAATGGATCCAACTGAACTTGAGTCAGGAGGAAGGGGAGGAGAAGGGGGAGGAGGAGGGGGAGGAGGAGGGGGAGGAGTTGTTGTTGTTTTGGCTTTGATGAGATTCCAAGAACAGCACAAATGCAGCCAGCCTACACCAGCAGAAGGGTCAGGCAGAGCCTCCCAAAACACAATCCAGTCACTCCCCAGAGAGCTTCCAACCCTGAAAGAATCTAAGAGAGCATTCAGGGGCCGTGTAGTCCAGCTCCCTCAGCTGGAAAAGGGGAGTGAGGAATGCTGGGAGATTTTATGGGCAAGACAAGCACTGATAGCTGGGATCCAGCATGGATGTGTTGATTGAGTGATTATCCTGCTGAGTTGCGAGATGATGGGACGGGGTAGGGGGGTGGCAAGGCTAGACCTGCAGGAATAGACACAGGAGTATCAAAGAGACAGCTGTACGCTAACAGCTGTGAAGAAACCAAAAGTAAGAGGATATGGCTAAGCCTCCAGCAGAAACATCAACGCTCTATGGTGAAAAAAGAGAGGCTGGCTGGCTCTAACTCCATTCTTAGATACCCATCATACTGGCTCTAAGCCTTCTGCAGCACAAAGTGGGGTCTCATATTACAATCAGTTCTCTGGACTGAACCTGAGTAAGTTCAGTCGTCTAGTCTACGGTGACCGGCCTCTCTGTTTTTATTTGTATCTCAAAACCTAAGTCACAATCTGGTGCTAAGTTAGAGAATGGGAATGCATCCTCTGCTGGAACCTGACCATTCATGGAGTCAATTGCCCTAGCTGTGACTGGCACAAGATAGATGCTAACGTGCCTAATAGAGTAATATCTCCACAAGGAGATTTTTAGAACATTGCCCAAACTCGGAAAACAACTTAAGCTAATTAAAAACAAAACAATAAGAGAAAAACAACAACCAGATGATAGGGCTGATGCCAAAGAAAACTGCAGAATTTAAATCAGCTATGTATACCTCTGGCCAAGCAGCATCCAGTCTACCCTTCAACATCCCCTCAGAAAACAACCTTGGTCATAACTCCTAGACATACTTTGGCTGTTGTTGCTTTGAAATCAATCACCCCAAAACTCAGTGGCCTAGAATGCTTCATTCTTTCACAGGTTTTATGGAGCAGGGATTCAGGAAGTGGCCACTCAGATGGTTAACCCCTTCAGATCTCTTGTGCAAGTTCTGGTCCTCGGAGGGAAGCTGGCAGGAAGCAGGTCATTTGTAGGAGGGTGAGGATGGGCGGAGGATGACTTTACACTTCCTGGCTTCAGCTACGGGCCATGCCATTAAATGAGCTGAGGAAGAGGGACAGGAGGCTTAGGAGTGGGAGCCACCAGAGGCAGGAATGTCCAGTCGGTGCTCTGTTAGGTATTCTTGGAGAAACTGCAGAGTGTTGGTAGACAAGAGGGTTGGCCTAGGGTTTGGACTAGTGGTTAAAATTCAGGGATGTCAGTAGGTAAAGGAGCTTGGTGCCTGGCCTGAGGACCAGAGCGCGATTCCAGGAACTTATAGAAGAGAACCAACTCCCCAGAATTGTCCTTTTTCTCCACGTATGTAGTGGTACTTGCCCCTGACCCTCATAAGATAAATAAGTAAATAATATTTTTTAAAAAATACATAAGTTGGATACTCGATTTGTTAATAAAAAAATAAAACTTAAAAAATTTAAATGGAGCCAGGCAGTGGTGGTGTACACCTTTAATCCCAGCACTTGGGAGGCAGAGGCAGGTGGATTTCTGAGTTTGAGGCCAGTCTGGTCTACAGAGTGAGTTCCAGGACAGCCAGGGCTACACAGAGAAACCCTGTCTTGAAAATACCCTCCCCCCAAAACAAATTTAAATGGAGATACATCTGTGTGGGTGAGCGATGCCTCCAGAAACCATAGGTTATTAACAAAATAGGTCCAGTCACAGTGAAAGGACTGGACCACCTCGCTGTAAGTTGTTGGCGTCCTCATAACCCAGAGCTGTTGGTTGCTCATCACAGCTGGACAGGAAGGCTCTGTTGCTGAAGATGGCGTGTACTTAGGCCACGGGTCATAAAGAAGTCAAGCTGGGACTTGGCTGGATGCTTTCTCCCTCCTGTCTAAGACTCAGAGCGCCAGAAGGTGCACTGCAGGCTGCCTGTGAATTGTCATCACAGTGTTACTCAGCTGCGGAGCCTCTGGCCAGGTAAGATGAACAAACTCTCATGCAACAGCAATGTGCTATAGGGTGGTCAACTGCTTTCTGATTGGATTTGATGACCGCTCCACAGGAGGGAATCACCCGATACTGTAAACCCACACAATAGCCACTGGCTGAGAAAGTCAGAGGTGCTCGTGGAGAAGTTACTGTGGTTGATAAAAAGACCATGACATACCTGGAACTCTTGTCTTCTAAAGAACCACATTTATGTCTATAGAATAACGTAGTATTAACTTTGGTCAGAGGAGCTTCTTTTTTGCAGAGGTCAAGTGGTGCCGTCAGAGATTTTTGTAAGTGGTTAAAATGGGAAGAATAGATGACCATTGAATATGAAGTCATAAATGAGACATCTATAAACACCCCTGCCCCACCTCCAAGGCTGAGGCTGCACTGTGGGAGAAGAGGTGGGAGGAATGGAGGAACCAGAGGAAGAGTGTGATGAGGGAAGCCGTGCTCAACACCAACTTCTGGACAGGCCATGGCGGTTGTACGGTTAAGCTTCTCGCAGCTGTGACTTCTTGCACAGGATCTTCACAAGATTGAGCCCATCAACAACTTTGTTGTTGACAGGGGAGGGGCCCATGATGGCCCAGTCTTCCCTGAGGATTTACTTAGTTCACAGACAATGGTCAGAGTGGGAGGCACTTTCTTCAGTTGTGTAGCCACTGGTTAGATTCCCAGACTCCCGTAAACAGCCCTAATGAAACTCACTGGGACACACAGAGCCACGAAAGTAGAAGGGGAGGCTACATGGGAAAATAAAAGGGGTAGTAAGCATGACGTGGGGACAGGGGAGGGTAAGAGGGTGACTGTGAATGACTGGACTACATTATAGACATCTATGAAAATGTCCAAGTGAAATCCATTGTACTTAATCAATACATGCTAATCATTTAAGAGTGTGTGCTAAGGAATGAATTATAGGGAGGATGAGAACAACAGAAATAAGGCCTCACATACGAAACTCTAAAAAAGAAGAGGAAAGAAAGAAAGTAAATTTGTAACATCTTCTGGTGGCTGGAGAGATGGCTCGCTCAGTGGATAAGAGCACTGACTACTTTTCCAGAAGATCCGGGTTCAATTTCTGGTTCAAGATTAGCTGGGCCGTGGTGGCACACGCCTTTAATCCCAGCACTTGGGAGGCAGAGGCAGGTAGATTTCTGAGTTCGAGGTCAGCCTGATCTACAGAGTGAGTTCCAGAACAGCCAGGGCTACACAGAGAAGCCCTGTCTCGAAAAACAAAAAACAAAAAACAAAAACAAAAACAACAACAACAAAAAAACAAAGCAAAAAAAAAAAAAAAAAAGATCCGGGTTCAAATTCATGGCAGCTCACAACCATCTGTAAATCTGTAAATCCAATTCCAGTGGATCCAACACGTTCACACACTTACTTACACATGCAGGCAAAACATCAATGAACATAAAACAAAGAAACAAAAAACAACAAATTTTTTTCTCTAGACATGGCTCAGCAGTTAAGAGCTCTCGATGAATCCCTGAAAGACTTGTTGCAGCTTACAGCCATCTGTAACTCCAGTCCCAAGGGATCTGAAGCCCTCTTTTGGCTTCTGGCCACCAGGGACATAGGAGGATGCACATGTGTCCATGAAGACAGAATAACCACACTCAGAATGTATTTGTGGGCATGGTGGCACATGCCTTCATCCTAACAGAGGCAGGAGAATTCTGCGATCCAGGCCAGCCTGGTCTGTCTAGCAAGTTCCAGGACAGCCAGGGCTACATAGAAGCTCTGCCTTAAAACCAACCAATCAGTCAACCAAAAATGTGCAGAGACTTTACTATTTTAATTTTGAAATCTGTCTCTTCCTCATAGTTTTTCTTAGTGGGGTTTATAAACTAATTCATTGTTTCAAAAACTCATCTCTGGGTTTTGCTAATTTTCTTTAATCATAACTATTTTAAAATATATTCTTTGACTCTTAAATAGTTACAAGGTGTCTGGTTTTTTTTTTTTTTTTACTTGTTTTTAAACATAATTTCACTATGTAAAGATTATATCCTGAAAGATTTCAAGCTTTTGCAATTTAGAAATTTTTTGATGCTTGCTTTTGTTGTTGTTGTTGTTGTTGTTGTTGTTGTTGTTGTTGTAGGAGATCTCTCTAGAATAAGCACTCTGACTACAAGAGTGGGAGACAGACGGCACTGGTGGCCTGAAGCCAGGACACCAGTTCTTGACAGGCTTTGTTAGTTCAGTTTGCATCCTCAGTTTAAGGTCTAAAGCCACAAGGCAGAGTGACCACGCTGATTAAGAGTTTATACAAGTGTATATGGCAGCCAGCCATTTGCTTTTAAAGCTATGAGTCATAGCTGACAGGTGTAAAGTGTGAGTCATAGCTGACGGGTGTAAAGTGTGAGTTACAGCTGACAGGTGTAAAGTGTGAGTCATAGCTGAGAGGTGTAAAGTGTGAGTCACAGCCAACAGGCATAAGTGTGAGTCATAGCTGACAGGTGTAAAGTGTGAGTCATAGCTGAGAGGTGTAAAGTGTGAGTCACAGCCAACAGGCATAAGTGTGAGTCATAGCTGACAGATGTAAAGTGTGAGACACAGATGACAGGTATGAGTCATAGCTGAGAGGTGTGAAGTGTGAGTCTAGCTGAGAGATGTAAAGTGTTATAGCTGAGAGGTGTAAAGTGTGAGTCATAGCTGAGAGGTGTAAAGTGTGAGTTATAGCTGAGAGGTGTAGGTGTGAGTCATAGCTGACAGGTGTGAGGTTGTTTCAGTTATTTTTCCAGGTTATTCTGTTCCAGGTAGCAAATGACATCTTGCTTGGCATTGAGTTGTACAAGCAGTGCTTTAAATAAGTCCAGTGAGTGGTCTTTTCTATCTTACTCTATTTTAATATGATACAGCTAATTATTTCTTCTGAGACAGGGAGTCCCTATGGAAACACAACCTACTTTAAATTTTTTTTTTTTTTTTTTGCCAGAAGTTGCTTTATCAGGTCTTCTCCGGCCCCCTCCATCCTGTATGTATCCCTACTCCTATCCCTGTCTCTCTTCCTGTCCCTAATCTTCCCTTCCTCTTTGCTGTCTTCAGCCACCATTAGGTTCCTGTGAGATTACTGGAGGTTTGGAGGTGCCTGACTTAACCACAAAAGTCTCTCCAATCTGAATCCAGAGTTTATATCAGTTATCAATGGCAGAAATCAGACTCAGTGCACAAGAAACATCTGCGTATCATTAGTGATCTATCACAGCACAGGTGCGAGTGACCTTTACACCGTAGCTGTCTTCAGACGCAACAGAAGAGGGTGTCAGCTTTCACTACGGGTGGTTGTGAGCCAACATGTGGCTGCTGGGATTTGAACTCAGGACCTTTGGAAGAGCAGTCAGTGCTCTTACCTGCTGAGCCATCTTGTCAGCCCGAGAGGGACCTTTAGAAGTTCAGAGTAACCACAGGCTGACTGACAAACAAGCAGGCCAGGCAAGGTGGCCCCAGTCCTGTAACAGAACCTTAGTCCAAGGTCCTTGGAAATGGAGTCTCTCAGGGGTCTGCAAACTGAAGCAGAGCCTTTATTTGAGACTCGCGATCTCTGAGGCACAGCCACATTGTGCCAAATGGGTGTGAAGTTGCTAAGTTGCAGTCATTTCTTATTTGAGGTGTAGTAATTTGATGCCACAGCAGCATGGGAAACCTCACCTGAAAAGCCTTTCAGTCAGCATCTGCAGCCTGACAGAGGCCACATTGGCTCTGGGTCATCGTTGTGCCGTCCAGCCGGGCTGCCTCTGCTGCTTCTCAGCTGTGAAGCTGGGCTAACAACCGTGTTCCTGAAAAACCTGTTGTGAAAGGTGATCTAGCTACCAATACCAAATCCATTCAAGATACCCTGACTGACTCAGTCTCTAGAGTAGTCTCTCAGACATCGGAGATCCGGAGACATCCTTCAAAACTGCAGCCTGCTGGCCACTCTCGGGTGGTCACAAGCACTGAGACCTGGGGATGGAGCCGCATGGCCTCTGCAGTGGATTCAAAGAGTGGGTGGCTGGAAACCTGGTCAAGCATGTGAGGGGATCCATGAGGGCGCACTGGGCATATCCTCTTGCTCTGATAGATACTGGTCCTGAAAAGACCTCAGACGCACAAAGTGTAGTAAAGGGACCTTGAGAGAGTTCTCATCATACAACCCAGTTCTTGCAGGGCAGGCTAAATGACTGTCACAATGTAGTTAACAGAATAGCTGGGGGTTTCTAAATGATCACTCCAGGGGCAATGGTATCCCTGGGGTGGGCTTTAAGTTTTCTGTAGGAAGTATTCTAATGGTCACAGCTGTCTGCTGAGTACTTTACAAAACAATGTCCACTGTTTACAGTATCAGTATTATAAGCTCCCAGCCTCTTGAAGCCATGTGGTTTGTGTGTGTGTGTTAATTTTGATTAATTATGGTTAATTTCCATTTCTCCCAAACCCAAGAGTGGCTTCTTTCTCTTCTCTTGGTGCATATTCACACAGCAACTCTTGGTAAGCTTGCAATTCATTTTGTGCTATTGTTTTTCAGAAGTGCCAAATCTTGGCACCAAGTCTCAAAGTGTGAACTCTTCAGAGTCTCCATCTGGGGGCCTGAGATGGTCTGCCAGGAAAGGCAGGGTTTAACTTGTGTTCAGGTCCAGCACAAAGGCAGACGCGCCCAACTGTGTCCTTAAAGTTTCCTCTGCCAAGCTCTCAGTTGAAAACAAAAAGCTGGGATCAGGGGCTAGATGGCTCAGCTGTTAAGCTCTTCCAGAGATGGTATGAACTGCTGTGTGTGTGTGTGTGTGTGTGTGTGTGTGTGTGTGTGTGTGTGTGTTTTCCTGGAATCACGCTCTGGTCTTCAGGCTAGGCACCAAGCTCCTTCACCTACTGATATCCCTGAATTCTAACCACAGTCTACACCCGAGTGCCCTCTTGTCTGCCAAAGCTGTCACTTCCCCAAGAGTACCTAATAAAGTCTCTTGGATTTATATCTAGGCATGAGAATGCTGTGGCACACACGTGGAAGCCAAAGAACAATGGGCGTGTGTACATGTGTTACTGCTTTCCACCGCCTGAGTCCCAGCGGTTGAACTCAGGTGACAGGCTTACTGACAGGCACCTTTACTTGCAGAGCCGTGTGACTGGTGTCAAGTGTGAACTTGCTGATGTTATACAGTAAAATGTGTCAACATGTGGACGTCTAACTACATCACTGAACTGGTGTTCTTCAAACTTCAAATGACCAGAAAGTGACTGTCACCAAAAACTATTAAATGAGCAAACACCTCCCCACCCTAAAACAAACAGTAAACAAACAAAAGCAAATAAAAACAAAGACAAAGAACAAAACCAAATCAAACAAAAACCTAGGAAAACTGCCCCTGGCCTGAACCACAGCTTGGCTTCTAGCTGTCCTCCATCAGGTGCGCAGCCTGGGACTGTGCCAGGTGTCATGCACATGGGGTGGGCATGCAGAGCACGGAAGGCTGGGGACTGAAGCTCAGCTGTAATTACAGCACTGCTACGGAAATAAAGCACTGATGTGGAGGAGGAGCAATAAGTAAACTAGTCACTGAGAAGATGGGGGTGGCAGGTCATGCACTGGATTAAAACACAGAGTCCATCCAGAGCTGACAATGAACCTTTATGCATTGGGAAAACCACCACCATAACAACTCAACTCAAAGAAATGAAGAAAATGCTTGAAGATGGGAGAAACAAAAAGAGGTCAGGTATGATGGTGCACACCTTTAATCCCAGTGCTCGGAAGGCAGAGGCAGGTAGATCTCTGTGAGTTCGAGGCCAGCCTGATCTGAGGAGTGAGTTCCAGAACAGCCAGGGCTGCATAAAGAAACCCTGTCTCAAAACAAACAAAAATCAAAATGACGAATGACATGTACAAATACTTTCAATAAGCTCAACCTCATGAATCACTGGAGGAATACAAATTAACCACAAGGTGTTACTACACAGCCAGTAAATTGGCTAATAACTGACTGACAATGTTCTTAGTCCCAACTCCTAACCCTCCAGTGCTGGAAGTAAAGCCCGAACGCCAGACCCACTAGTACCAAGTGTCAAGGAGACTTCAGAGCGACGTATCCTTCAGACATGGTGGAGTGGTGTAAATGGTGCATTCACATTGGAAAACTCCCATTTTCTAGTAAAGACAAACACTAACCTAAGCTGTGACATGATTCTATGTGACAGTAAATAGCTAAGAGAATAAAGAAGAAAAGCAGATTCCATTAAAGTTTCCATGTCCATAGGTTTATTCACAATACCCCAAGCTGTAAACAGTCCAAATACTAAGAACAAGAGAACACATTTGTACAGTATACTACTCATTAAAAATTACTACTTGCTACTGATATACGAAACACATATCAATTTCAAAATCTGCTTAAGGAGGAAGGTAGACACAAGGTATATTCTACATGAGTTCATTTTCACGACATTTGAGGCTAGGTAGAGCTAACAATGGTGGGTGAAGGCAAGCAGCTCACTGGTTGCCTCTGGGGGGAGACGGCAGGGCCTGAGGCATGAGGGACTTGCTGGGATGATGAAACCTTTTTTGTATTGATTTGGGTACTTGTAACAAGGAGTTATCAAACTGCTTACTTAGGTCTGTACTGTTTAAAAAATTAGATCTAAATCATAACCATTTTTAAAAAGTACTGACCAATGTGAAGCTGAATGTGAGACTGCAAGTGCATTTTCATCTGTGAGCCTATCCTACATATGCAACATTATTCTAAGAAGTGAGGGGAAAATGAGCTACAGGAAGGCTTCTTATCTAGTGAAGATTTGGTTATAGTAACCACTTTTTAAAAATGTATTTTGAAAAACAAATGTGCTTGCCATTTCTTAGGTTTGCATGTAGTAACCCTGATTCCCCATGGGAGCAAAGACTATTTTTTAGGCAAGAAAGCCTTCACATTATTTCCTTGGATGGAAGTATGTGTCGTGATCGGGAACTGCACTACTGTCGAGGCTCTGCACATTCACTCCCAGGAAACCTGGCCAGTCTTCTAGCTGTACCTCTTACTTCTTTTGTAGTAATACTTTTAATTTCAGAGTTAGAGCAGTTCCAGTGAATGGAACTGTTCACTTCATCTGGCTCAGTGTCTTTATACATCTTACTCTTCATGATTGGACAACCCTGACGACTGTTTCTGTGGGGTCTTAACCTCCCACCTTAAGCACGGGGAAGCCACCAACAAGTTAATGAATTACAGAAAATGCTAGCTGGGTGTGACTGTGACGGTGTACACCTTCAGTCCCGGGACCTGGGAGGAAGATGGAGGTGGGTTTCTGAGTTTGAGGTTAGTTTGGTCTACATACCAAGTATCAGGCCAGTTAACTCTACCTAGTGAGACCCTGTTTCAAATACAAAACAAAACAAATTAAACATTAAACATTACACACATCTCCAGAGATTATTAGTTTTTTACTTCTTGCCTTAACTGTTTGAACAATTTATTGATATTGTTGTTTTGAGATGGGGTTCAATCTGGCATTGAACTCATGGCAATCCTCCTGCCTCAGTTTCCCAAATGCTGGGATTACAGGCATGAAACACCTGCTTGGTGAAAAAAATTTTAATGGTGAAATGTTTCCTTAACTAGTCAATAGCCTTTCTAAAAATTTTGGGAGTTTATATGCGAGAGCAGTAGAGGTAGAATCAAAGACAGAGCTCACCTTCTGAAAAAGAAAAGGAAATAACCTCAGCCTGCACTCGCTTTCTTGGATTGCTAGAATTTCAAGTGCCACTCAAGTGAGGTTGATGGGGCTTTGGGAATTGTGCAGCATGCCTCCTACTTACAAGTCACCTGTGAGACCTCTCATAACTCAGACCATTTGAGTGGGACTGCTTTCACAAAAATGTTCTGCAATCTTGCTGGAGGCCCAAGTAAACATTGGTGTTTCACTTAATTATACAGGAGTGGAACAGTAAGTAAAAACACTGAGCACACATTTCACTCTTACGTTTTCTATAAAAATATAACTCTTTATTAAATAACATGCACAAATATTAACTAGTCATTTATTAAACAGATATGATTTAGAACAAGACTTAAAGAAATACAAATCCTTAGGTACAACTTCATCTCTTGTTCATGATGTAATAGCTTAAAAAGAATCACTGATTAAGTTAAGCAACCTCACTTTTCTCTGAGAATTGAAACCTTTTAGGTAAATACTCCATTCTGAGGTTTCTCCTCTACTATTTTAGACCTTCACAAAGTCTCTAACATCAAGAGTCCTTAACTCACACATCTCCTATGAAGTGCAGTAACTTAGCTATCCCGATGGCGATGGCGTGCAGAGGATACGCGTAGTAGAGTCCAGCAGAGGCTCCAGCTGGCTGAGCCATGGCGGAAGCACTGTGGGAAGACTGGAAAGCTGGGCTGAGGGCGGCACCTGCGGACCCTGCTTATGTGCGGATGTTCTCCCTTCCTTTCTTTTTCCTTTTCCTTTGTCAACAGCTCCTTCTCTTCAGTCAGTACTACATCCTTGACTGTTCCCTGGTGGGACCATCAGAACCAAACGCTCTACACGTTTCCTTTTCTCATGCTCGCTTGAACATTTAATCTTTTTTAATTTTTGTAATCTGCCACACGAGCTCATCAAATTTTCTTTCTAGGCGAAAGTATAAACAAACTTTGCATTAAGTTGGTTTTGTATTAAAAAGTATTGCTTTTATAAATTAGCTTCTAATGTTCCCAGCCTTAATAAACATAACTTCAAGAAAACCAGTGCTTCAAAGTCTACCCTGCCTTTCTGGCCCCATTTATTCAATGAAGGACCAAAATCTTTCATCTAACTTTCTACACCCGACCTTTATCAAATCCTGCATGTGTGTTCTTCACACGTGCTGCTTTATTGCGCATGCCAGTACAGTAAGAATAAAAATATAAATTGATGTAAAAATTCAAAAATCCCTAAGCTTAATATGTACCTTTGCACTAAAAAACCTATTATTTTCTTTTACTAGCTGGAATTTCCCACTTGTGAGTTGAATTTAAAGCATTCAACATATATTCATATATTCTTTTCACCGCTCCTTATCAAAGCCGGGTTTATCCAGTATTGTCTCACAATTCAATTCAGTATTGCGGCAGGTTTCATACATGTTTATCCTATTTGCCTATGAGGATTTCAGACTAACCTAATTTTTGTTCCAAATGTTTCACAAGTTCAGCAGTAGGTTTTATACCTGAAGTTTTCCTGAATATCTAATCTATATCAGATCATAGGAGAAATTGTTCTATGTATATTGCTCATTATTTTACTATAAAAGCATACCAAATCTTAGTTCAATTATAAAACTTTGCAAATTACACATTTTGCATTTTGATACAAGGAAAAAAAGACAATATATTAATTAAAAATTTCATGACTATTTCAGGGACTGGAATATTCCTAGACTTTTACTTCTTCTGATGACCAAGTATCTCATTTGACTTCAGCATTCCATTTTTATTTTAGAAGTGCAAAGGCTATTAAGCTTAAAAGATTAAATTTAAGCAATGTAAAAAAGTTTACAATGATTTAACATGACCAATAAAATTTATTAAACATATTTACATATATTTACAAATTCTTTCATAGTTGAGTATTAAAATAGACATTTACAATTTTGGAATTTCCATTCAAAGGCATTTGTTGTTGTTTGGGGGAGCAGGCTTTCTCCAGTGAGAGGAAGGGAGAGCTAAAGCTACTGTGTATGACTGCCTCTAAGTGAGTGTCCAGCACGAAGGGGCCCGGGCTCGCACAGGACACTGTCTCAGGCATCAGTTACGGAAAGAGTCAACTTGTAGAAAGCATGCAGTACAACTCAGCCACCATCTTTACAGTTATGGGATGGACGCAGGCTAACTCGAACACATGCACACCTTATTTAAAGGTTACTATTGGAACACACGGCTACGACACTCCAGAAACTACAACTTTGGTCCAACAGAACAGACAGTTTTACAATTAGCATTTTGTACACATTTTGAGGGTCAGTTCCTTGTATACATTTGACCATTAATTACAAGATATACAATATGTATAAAATAAGTTATTAAAAAGGAAGACAATATTAAAACTTTCAAAAAAGAAAACTGTACAATTAATTTACAGATAAAATAAACTTAAGAATTTTGTGCCAAGATTTTCTTCTACATTAGAGCCTATTTGGTAGGAACTGAATCTTTGAGATTACTCCTGCATTTTTAGTACAGCCCACGAGAGATCTGAGCACTTGTCACTTGTATCCTGCTACTTGGGGTGCTAACAACTTCCAGCATTGTTAACACGTTTTCTCAACTTTTTAAAGATCTACTCAGTTTGTTCTAATGCGATAGTTACCTGTGATCAATATAAATAATAGTTTTCTGTTAGAAACTGTATTTGGACCAAAGATCCAAACTATTTTTCTTTATTTTTATAAAATGACAGTGTTCACTACATAGCCAACTTTAGTTACCTTCACTAACAACGGTAAAGACATAGTATCGGGGTCTTTCTTAAAGGCAGTATTCCACAGTATAAGTCTAGATATGGTCAGTTTACGACGATACCAACACAGGTACCCAC
This sequence comes from Montemys delectorum, assembly GCA_019843815.1. Classification (NCBI taxonomy): domain Eukaryota; kingdom Metazoa; phylum Chordata; class Mammalia; order Rodentia; family Muridae; genus Montemys; species Montemys delectorum. The sequence goes on from JADRCD010187556.1 coordinate 18,696, forward strand.
TGCTATATAGGAGTCAGTTCAAAGTCATCATTAACATCAACAAGGGGGACATAAAACTCCTGGATCTCATAAATACTGATAGATTTATAGGTGGCAGGGTCCAGTTCCTGGAGTTTGAGCTGCCATTCTAGTCTCTGGACGGCATTTAAAGCTGCAGCTTCATGTTGCTGCCTCATTAAAAGACAGGTCTATTTAAAAGAAGAGAAGACTTGATTAATCTGTTACACTTGACGTTTCAAGATAATCTCACCCCCAGCTTTGTTAGGGGCTGAGACAGATGCACAAGGCTAAGGAACAGTTCACATCACAAAACCTTCAGGCCCCTTCACATCAATGCACTCTTACTTCTGGGTCTGCCACTTCATATTCATCTGTTTAATTTGGGGTTGCTAATATTCCCTGAAATTATGAGATTCCAAATTATTGAAAGAATTGTAAAATCTAGACAGAAAATGCTTTAAAATTTCAGGTCTATTATTATTATTATTATTGTTGTTGTTGTTGTTGTTGTTGTTGTTGTTATTATTATTATTAGAGACAAGGTCTTGCTGTGTAGTCTAGCTGGCTTCAATTCTGTAGAAATCTTTCTGCCTCTGTATCCCAAAGAGCTAGGATTTCAAGGGTGCACCACTGTACAGAACGTATTTGCTTTATCATTCTATTTTTCTTTTCTTCTTCCTTTTTTTTTTTTTTTTTTTTTTTGAGACAGTGTTTCTCTGTACAGCCCTGGCTGTCCTTGAACTCAGAAACCCGCCTGCCTCTGCCTCCCAAATGCTGGGATTAAAGGCATGCGCCACCACCGCCCGGCTTATCATTCTATTTTTCATGTTAGAGCTGTAAGCAGACAGGTACACTGGATAGTGAGTACAAAGACACACACAACTCCTCTTTCTGTGGCCCTTTGACGGACTTTAACTATGTGTATGTGTTTCTGTGTGGACACGTGTATTGGAGGCCAGAGGCATCAGGTTCCTCTGAAGCTGGAGTCCTGAGTGGTTAGTGTCAGCTGACACAGGAAGTGGAATCAAATCTAAGTCTTCTCCAGAACCAGCATGCTCCCTCTGCCACTAAGCCCTCTCTCCAGGCCCCTATTGTAGGTAGGTCTTTTTTTATTTTTTATTTTTGGTTTTTTGAGACAAGGTTTCTCTGTATAGCCCTGGTTGTCCTGGAACTCACTCTGTAGGCCAGGCTGGCCTCGAACTCAGAAATCCGCCTGTCTCTGCCTCCCAAGTGCTGGGATTAAAGGTATGTGCCACCACTACCCGGCTTTTTTTTTTTTTGGAGACAGGGTCTTGCTGTATAGTCCCAGGTGTCCTGGAACTTGCTTTGTAGACCAGGCTGGCCTTGAGCTCAGAGATCTGCCTGTCTCTGCTTCCTGAGTGCTGGGATCAAAGGTGTGTGTCCCACCACCCAGCACTACTGACTTCTAAGGACAGAGGAAACAGTAACCTAATTAATTTGCTATGTATGGGTGTTTGGTCTGCATATATATATATATATATATATATATATATATATATATATATATATGAGAACCACATTAGAGCCTAGTGCCTGTAGAGACCAAAACTCAGAAGAGGGCATTGGATCCCCTAGAATTACAGATATATCCCTAAGAGTGCTGGAAACAGATCCTGGGCCCCTGTAAGAGTAGTAAGCACTCTGATCTGCTGAGCTACTGCTCTCTTCTCAAAGGAAGCATCCATTTAACCCGATTCAAAGGAGGCAGCTCAGTTAGTAGAGTACTTGCTTGGCAAACACTTGAGGTCACTGCAGTACCACATGAAACTGGCCTGGTGGTGCAATGCATATAATCCCAGGACTCAACAAGAAGCAGAGAGTCTGAAGCTCAAGGCTAGACTTGGTTTCATGTCAAGTTCAGAACTAGCCTGGGACTCATGAGAACCTGTGTCAGAACAACAACAGACGACTGCATGCACATGTACCCACAACAGACAACTGTCATGCACGTGTACCCACAACAGACAACTGCCATGCACGTGTACTCACAAAAAACAATAACTGCATGCATGTGTACCCACAACAGACAATGACTGCATGCACGTGTACCCACAACAGACAACGACTGCATGCACGTGTACCCACCTTTAGCTTGTCAAACTTATCGTCCACATCTTGCAACCAGGACATGAACTGTCTTGCATTAAATCGATCTCTCACAGAAGTTTTGCTGTCATCAGACTAAAAAGAATGCAGTCAAATGCTTTAAAAAACCCTTCAATATCCCATTTATTGTGGGTTCCACTTTTATCAATGATAGACATATCTTTCTAAAGAGCAAGCCTAACAAAGCTGTCATCTCTGTCGAGGAGACCCGGTGTTTACAGAATTTCTGAAGACGCAGGCCACCTGATAGGACATCAATCTGCTACTACGACCTACCCTAAAGCCAGTCTTTAGGAAGTGGGTTCTTTCTGGATTCAGTTGTTACAAATGTGGACTACTGCTGGTGACCATCCTTGTCGAGGAATAAGCCTCACCTGCAGGTATTAATTCCATCACGCTCAGACTTTAACTTGGAAGTCTGGGAGCCTGGTAGTCTGGCTCACAGGACAATTTAAGGCAATGTCTAATAAAGTGATTTGAACTACCACAATGCCCTTTCCATTAACAACAGGGAGTTTATTTTTGCAGAGCGTGACAAACTTTGGTGGTTCTATGAGGAAAGGGGATAGTCAGAAGCAGAAATGGCTCCACCTTAACACGAAAACACCCCTTCCGGAGGACCTTTGTGACTTTTAGTCCTCTGACGATTAAGGGAGACTGGCTCAGCCTGTTACGTCTCTGATTTGAGATCATTCTGAATTTACTAGGAATTGACTTAATTTTTAAATTCTTAGGTAAGCAAGTTTGCTTGCTGCCAAGCTTTATGTGCCCAGTTTAAGCCATGGGACGGACCCACATGGTAGGGCAGAAAGAACCAACTCCTATAAGTCATCTTCACACAGACTATGGCGTGCAGGCTCACAGGCACACATAATAAGTAAATAAATGTAATAATAAAGTATACATTTTTTATTGGTGTTTTTGAGACAAGCTCTCATAACATAGTCTAGCGTAGTCTCAAACCTGTGAACCTCGTGCTTAGATTACAGGTAGGAACCACCATGACTGGCTCAAATCCTCTTTTTAATCCCTCAGGGGCTAAGCATTCCACAGCCTAACCACGTTCCAAACCATGCCAACGTGTATGTGTGAAGGTCAGAAGACAACTCGCAGGAACTGGCTCTCTACCACCACGATGTGGGTCCTGTGGCTAAAACTCAGGCTTCCAAGCTTGTCAGTGAGCAACTGTGCTTACCCAAGAATTAAAAAAAATAAGTTAATGAAGTGAATGATTAAGTCTTCACATGCCTTACACTTTTTTAGAAATCATAAAATGTTCCGATTGAGTAGTTTCTTACTTCAATATCCAGTTCTGATATATCTTTTGTCATTTAAAAAGTTGTTGAGTGCCCAAAGAATAAGCCTTTTAAGAGAGTTTCAATGTTGCTTGATTATAAATCTCCATTTATATTTCTTAAAATGGATCACAGTATTTTATAATGGCACAAAATTAAAAGACCTCAGTATACATGTGGCCCAACTTTTAGTAACATTAATAACCTGCTAACTTTGGTTATTAGAAGTTTTAAAAACGTTAATTCTTAAGTATGTCAATGACTCTGTGTTGAATTTATTCATTTCCTTACAGTCAAGCTCCTTTCTTGGATCCAGGAATTCATAGTGATGTGCTGCTGCTGCTGGGTGAGACATGGCAACGGCTGACTACCCACACAGCCTTCACAACATTCCCACATGGAGGGAGGCCCAGTTTATGTAAGTGAGGAATAAATGCAGGGCAGGGTGAGAGGAAGCAAGTGGGTTCTCTGCAGGTGTAGACGCCTGTAAGTTGTCTATGCTCCTCTAATGAACCTGATAAGCTCACTGGTCCACTGAGGTGTCGGAGCTAGATGGATGGCTTAATATCGATTTTAGAAACAAATGACAAGTTACAGTCGTCTGTAAGTGTACATACGGGAATACGCACTGGCGTGGCCATGGGTGGGTACAGGTCACACAGGCCACGGTGCATGTCTGAGCACTGGGGACACCCTTGCATCAGTGCTTATGTCCCACTTGTCTAAGACGAGGTCTCTGAGCTTGCTGCTGTGAGTGCCCAAGCCCTCCCGGCTCCTCTCCTCTTGCTACAGGAGCACCAGGAGTCTAGATGTGCACTGCCACGCCTGGGGATTCAAACTCAGGTCCTCGCATCGGCATGGGAAGCACTTAATCTACCGAGCTGTGTCCTCAGCCTTTGACTGGCTGAGCAGACAGTTTCCAAGCTCTCACGTTCTGGTTGGAGGCTTCTGCAGCCACACCTACAAGGTGACCTGGCTTTGTAACAGATACCACCACAGAGGGCCCGCTCCTCCAGGGGTACTTTTAAGAGTTGCATTTATTCTTTGACTTTAATTCCACTTTCTTCTTCAAATGTGGATCTAAAAATAGGCACACCATAGTTCCTGAAAGCACTCGATAAGCTAGCACTTTACCTGGGAGTCCAAGGGCACGTTGTATACTTCTGCATCCAGTAAGACAGTGCAGGCGCTAAACGGCAGCGTTTGATTGGCCAGTGTTCTTGCAGCTCTGTAATGAACTCGCAGAACTTCTTGTTCATTGGATACAATAAGTTTTTCCTAGTTGAACACAGAGTAATTTTTAAAAATCATAAAGTTGTTTGTAGAATTAGATAAAATGCTTTAAGCTACACTAAACTAAACAACCTTAACCATAAAGTGGTATTTTCTTCCCAGGAGGCTTAAGAAGCTTAAGCATTCCCAGTATTCTGGAAACGTCTTCCCTTTACAAAACTAGTAGTTTCTTAAAAAAAAATTTTTTTTAAAGGGTTAGAACACTTTAAAGTTCTGTAAGGGTTCGGGAGAGATGGCTCAGCGGTTAAGAGTAGCTGTTGCTCTTGTAGAGGACCTGAGTTCAGTTTCTAGCACTCGCGTGGAGGCTCACCACTGTCTATAATTCTAATTTCAGCAGATGCGACACCCTATTCTAACTCCTGCAGACACTAGGCATGCATGTGGTGCACAGACATACATGCCAACAGAATCCTAATGCATATAAAATAATAAATCCACTTTCTATTTCCAGAACATTTTCATTAGCTAGAGCACAAATAAATCCCATATTATTAGCAGTCACTCCTCTTTCTTTTATCTCCTGGCTACAGGAGATTGTTTTGAGCATTCAGTTATCTGTAAATAAAGCCACACATTATGTGGCTCACTCATGCTGTAGGTGTGCACTACATGTCTACTTTGCTGAGGACAAACCCTATTCTTCTGTGGACAACACTTTTTATGTGTGGCACTCTTTGGTGATAGTTTAGATCTGAAGGGTGGCAGGCAACGCCACTGCCAAGCATGCTGGTTTGGCATAATGATTATCTGAAGTTGTTTTAAAAACAAACAGAGCAAGGGTGCTGTGAGCAGTAAGTAAACCCCCGTGTGAAAGATGGCCTCATGCAGTGGGAAAGGGCCATTCTCACCACTAGAGTGAGGGAGGCAACAACAAGAGAACGGAAATAGCCCGCATCTTCCCTTTGCTGCCCTAGTTCTCTGTCTGACCCAACACAGAAAGAAGCAGGAGTGCTTCTCCACTTCTTTAGGTTTTCAATTCCTCAGGTGGGCTCCACATTAAGTAAAACTTACGCAAAATATATGTACAACTTTTGCTCATCTGCTGTATGCCACATTAATTCTCAGGCTTAGAGAGAGGCGTCATAATGGGGCTGAGATAATGTTCTCCCTCCCCCAAAGTTGCCATTCTTTGGGGCTACTATGAAACACTGCTGTGAACATTTATGCTGAAGGTTCTTTGCTCTGGACATACACCCTTACTTTTTATAGGATAATAACTAGGAGTAAAACTTCTGGCAACAAGTCTGTCCCCTGCTGAGGAACAGCTAGCTGTTCACAGCAGCTGTTACATTTTCACACTCTGACCCAGACCTATGAGGGCTCCTTCCCTTATGTACTCTCAGTGTATTCCCTCAATGTGCCTACTGCAGTCACTCTAGCATGTGTGCACACTCTCTTCTCATGCTTGCTCTGTCTTTTGATGGGTGTATTTGCTCTGCGTCCTCCCCTGCCTGCTTATGCGGCACAGGCCGGAAGGGAGCACTTACAGGTGCCTGTGAGCTCCAGTGTGTATGCTGAAACCAAACTCAGGCCTTCTGCAAAACAATCAAGTGCTCTTGACTGCTGAATTCATGGCTCTAGACCCAGTTTAATTCTTCTGTTTGTTTTTTGTTTTGGTTTTTCGAGCCAGGGTTTTCTCTGTATAGCCCTGGCTGTCCTGGAACTCACTCTGTAGACCAGGCTGGCCTCGAACTCAGAAATCTGCCTGCCTCTGCCTCCCAAGTGCTGGGATTAAAGGCATGCACCACCACTGCCTGGGTCCAGTTTAATTTTTATGATGATGTTATTTACAGAAAACAAACACTCCTCTTTAATGAGCCAAGTATTCCAAACTTCCAGTTATGGAATAGAATGAGTCCTGCAGTAAAGTTTTTGCATTTAACAATGTCCATCTGAGGACTGTAGCCCATCCTGATCCTGGCTATAGGCTTGAACTACTTGGTGGGTACCCTTGTATTTCGCCATCAATGTCAACCAAGATGTCTCTGAGACCTATACTAGCAAGGATGTCATGAGGACAGCTTTGCAGGCAGTAGCTTGTGAGGACAGGCTGCTAGCACGCACACTCTGCCTCCTCTGTGCTGGGATGCGTGCACGGCAGTTTGCAGGCTCCAGCCAGTGTTCTGTGCTCCTTCCTTGCTTCTCTTTGCAATCAAATGAACGTTAGTCACAGAAGTAGATACTGTATATGTCTGTGAAACATAGCTTGCATCTTTTACCACAAGCTTAAGGGGATATGGAGGTCTATCTATTTTTTTTTTTTTTAAAGAAAGGGTCTATGTGGTTCTGGATCTTGTTATGTAGACCAGGCTGGCTTTGATCTCACAAAGATCCCTCTTTCTGCCTGCCTCTGTCTCTGGAGTTCTGAGAATAAAAGTGTGTACCACCACATCCAGCTCATGGGTTATATTTGGTAAATCCACATAAACTGACTTTCATGGTCTCTAGGATCATAGGGTTTTGTCCTTTATAAAATGATTTTTTTGTTTACTTTGTCTGCATATGTGTATGAGTACATGTCTGCCTGCTGCCTGTGGAAGACTGAAGAGGGTTTGGACCCTCTGGATAGGAGTTAGATGGCTGTGAGCCACCATATGGCTGCTGAGACCTGAGCCCATGTCCTCCCCAAGAACAGTGAGTGTCTTAAGCACTCAACCATCTCCCCAGCACCCTTTATCTTTTTATTTCATGTCAAGATTAACTACTGACAAGACACTAAGGCAGGATGAATAACGTCGCCTTTGTCATTAGGCCTAAAGCAGTTGGTATACCAAAAGAGTACTCAAAAATTAACTGACTATTCTAATATCACAAATTTAACAAGTAACACATAATAGAGATTTTCGATATAAAAGTACACTTCAGCATGAACTGTACTAAGGATGTCCTAAGACAGTGTAAAGCTCCCCCTTTACCCGGGGGAGCACAAGGGAACAAAGTCACGGCAGCTCCTTACACAGCAGTAGATAGGCAACATTATAAAAAGCCATCGCCCATTTTCCTGTGTTTTAAAAATGGTTATTTTTTGCATAATTTATATTTGAGGGTACCTTACCCTTTCAATACTATGTTGCAAACGCAGTTTCATCCTTACTACTTCCTGTTGCCGAAAGAGCTCTTTAAGTGGATCTGACAGCGAAGGCGGCGGTGTGATCTAATTAGAAAGCACACATAAACTATTAAGTTTTTATCTACAATTAAAGTTTTAGTGTGTAACTTAAAACATGACATTTCATGAATTAAACAATACAATTTGGGGCTGGTTAATTCTGTCACCCCAGGAGAGAAGGGCTTCTTTGGCTTGTTCCAGATCATCACTGGGAAAGCCAAGGCTGGAACTACAGACAGGAGCTAGAAGCAGAGACCAATGGAGGCATGCTGCTTGCCGGCTTGCTTAGCTATTTTCTAATACAGACCAGGCCCATGCTCCAAGGGATGGTACCACTCAGTGGGGTGGCCTTCCTCCATCAATTATCAAACAAGAAATGCACCCAAAGACATGCTCACAAACCAATCTGATGGAGAAGACTCCTCATTTGAGGGTCTGTCTTCCCAGGTCTATCAGCCTGACAAACTTAAGACAATTAGGGATCTGATCTAATCAATAGGTTAATCAAAATCAGTTTTGTCCAAAGAAAATTGGGTAAACCACTGGAAGGCTGTGGAACTGAAAAGAGAGACCTGACTAGGGGAGGGAGACACGCTTTCCCTTCCTTTCCTGCTGCCGGGAAGTGAAAAGCCTTGTCATACGCTCCCACTAACACAATGCTTGCCATACGCTCCCACTAACACAATGCTCTACCCAAAGCAATGGATCTAGAAACCGCTGAATCTATTAAGTCCTGCTTATTTGCCACACTGAATGTGCCTGATGAAAACTGCCATTACACAATTGAGTGAGACTCTTTAGTCAGCTCTAGCGATCTAAAACCTCACAGGACAGTCCACTGTGCTTAGACATTTTGACTCTTAGGCTACAGCAAAATTTCAAAGAAGAAATTATTAGGATTAAAAAGTTAATTACTACAGAGCTATTTTAGACCATCAGTCACAGGAAGCTATCGAGGAGCCACACAGATAGACCAGGTGGTATAAGAACAGAAGCATTCTTGGAGACATGAACGCTGCGCATCTGTAAGCAAGACCTCTTTGTAGACTTGATAAGAGTAAACACAAAAAGTCTAGTGTTAATGAACTCTCATATAAAAGTAGATGAAACTATGCAATGAACTTGTGGTTTAAATTTTTTTTTTTATTATATGTGATATCCCAGGAAACTTTGTGTATAATCATTTAAAACTTATGAGTTCATTCCCAGCTGGGTATGACAGCAGCCTCTGCTTTCTGATTACTTCCAGAGAACATTGCTATTTGCTGTTAAAGTCGATAGGCATGTCTGGAGACAACCCTCCCCGACCCTGGGCATTCTCCCTTCTCCTTCTGGTGCCTTCCTTTCGATGTCCTTGTGCATGACTACTACTGGCCTATTAGGAGAAAGGAGGTTATAACATTTGAGTTTGTTGATTCCATTAGCGAGCAGGACATCGGATCCCAGTGTTGGCACTATTGGTCTGCAGCACCATATCCTGACAACAGGTATGTTTTATGATGAAACCCAGACCGTCCTAAAGCTGGACTGAGAAAATAGGGCAACTATGGCAGCAATTTAGAACGTCGAACTTGTTCATCTTTACTATCTAGTGCCTAGTACAATGCTTAGCATATGCTTGTTATTTGCATATGCAATATGACAAACATTTGAATATGGAATATCCAAGCACACCACATTCACAATATAGAAAATGGGAAAAGAGAGGAGGCAAATCAAAAAGGAGGCAAATTTAGTGGCTTATTTTAGTTTCTGGGACAGAAAGACTAGACAATAAGGCAGGGAACCAGAAGAAATACAAGTACTTAATTAAGTCCATGAAGGAGAATTTAATGAAGAGCAAGCATCATATTAGAATGAAGGACATCATATTAGACAAACAGAACAAAAATAATCTAATGAAACTGACAAACAGCTCAGTGGTAGTTTCTGCTACAGCATAATGGCTCAAGAATACGAGATGAAGTGGAGTTAACTCTCACGTACAAATTCCTTGGGACAAGGATGGCAATGAAGGCGACAGTAAGGTTGATGAGCTAGGAAAAAAAATCAATGGAGAGTCGCCCCCCTCTAAGCTAAAAGTAATCCAACTATACTGAGTGGGCAAATACAGACCAATCAAGAGAGAAGACTGGAGAAAAGCCACCAGTGAGAAGGAAGTGTTCACTAGAGGAAGGTTCCAGAGAAGATGAACTGATGGGATCAAGTCATGCAGAGGCATTAGTCTTCAGAGAAATCAAAACATGGCTCCTCTAAAACACAAGGATAAGCAGGCGAGGAAATGCAAGCGCAGTGCATGCTGCCTGATAAGGAAGCCCCTTTGTGAAGTGTGCTCAGTCAAAGCTGACATGCACGGTAAGTACTTCAAACTCTGTGGAAAAAAGAAGTAAAATATCTCAAATAACTGTATCTTGATTATATGTTGAAGTAATATTTGGGACATACTGACTGAACATTTAAAATATTAACTCCAAAAAATGTAAAATGATATAAGCAGCTTGTATTACACATTTTCCCTAATACTAGAGACTGAAGCCAAGGCCTTCAGCACGTGAGAGGAGTACATTACCACTGAGCTAACTCCTAAGGATAGTGTTGAGATGTGCATTGAGTAACAAACGACTTACTGTAGGAATACAAATCTTGCTTAAGGGGTTTCCATCCAGGAGGTACGATCCATTAAACGTTACGTATTCATCATAGTACTGAGGAGCCTGAGGAATAACACTGCATAGCAACTTGCGTTTTTCTTCAATTTTTTTCCTTATGTGCAAATATTCAAAATATGGATTTGCTCTCTCAGAACTGTATGGCTCAATGTCATCCAGTTTCAGAGAATCTACAATGGCTGCTAGAGACTGCTGAGTTTCTTCCTTAGCTTGTAGTAAAGAGGGCCGCACTTGCACAGGCTGAGGGACCCGGGGCACTTTCCTTTTCCGTGGATGGTGGATCTGAGGATCATCATCTTCAGTGAGTCTGATTCGTCCCCTAGGGGAGGACTCATTATCTTTCTCTGCTAAAAGTGTACAGCCAGCAAGCATCTGCTTGCTTTGACTGACCACTGTACTTGCTTTGTTTCTGGTCATTCTTTGAGGGGTCTGGTTTTCAGGCTTATCGTCTTCAGCACTTTCTTCTAACTCTACTCTACTGAGCTGGTCATATTTATGCATCCCTGGTTGGGCTGACTGCTGTGAATGGTTCTCCACACTTGATAAGGTGCTCTGCTGAGATTCCTCGTCTTCAGTGGAGAGCGAATACTTTTCGCTGTCAGGGCCGTGCTTTGGGTTATCCTGTTCATTCAGGTTTCCTTTTGGCATCCCTGCATTCATTTCATACAAATCAGAATCACATTTACTCAACTGAGTTAAGACCAAACTTTGCAGTTTGTTTTCTTTTTCGTGTGCAATGCCTTGAGTACCATCTGGGCCCTTCTCAATTTCATGGCTACTGGAAGACTTGTACGGGAGTGTGCTAAACGCATAGTGTGTGTTTAGCTGAGCGGCATCCCTCCCATTGAAGTCCTTTTCTGATGGCAACACAAGCAAAGTACTGGCCTTCTCAAAGCTTGGGAGTGTTTCCTGCACAGTGCTTTCAGAGTAAGCTGGTACAAAAGAATTTGTCTTCTGAATGTCTGCTAAGACAAATGTGTTTTCCACATCACTATCTAAAACAGAACTGGTCATCTGAGCTGCACTTCTCTGTTGTACAACACCTGGCTCTTGACTGGCAACATATGACAACGATACAGGTTTTGGAACAGAGTCAGCATCCGTCAGTGATTGGCTGGAAAAAGAGCAGGGCTGAGGTGAAGACAGAAAGGATGCTGGGTCCTGAGCGCATGAGTTTCCTGGCAGTTCAGGCTGGTGCAGAGGTAAGCAATCAGCATTTTGTTCTCTTAACATTTTGTTTTCTGAATTATAAAAACTCTGAGCAGAGGAATCTTGATCAGATGTATTAGAATCTGGACAGATAAAGTCATTTGTGCTTAAAGACTCCAGTTTATCGATAGGCGTCTCCCATGATTTACTTTGGATAACTCCAACCTGATTAGATGGTTCCAAATGCATCGGACTGTCAATCAATGTACCCACAAGAGTAGCACTCTTGATTACATTTCCATCAGATGATATAGAGCTGCTGTTTACAGGCCTCGTTGGAGAGCCTGTACGGCTAGGATGTGAGTCAGACACCTGCAGAAGGCCTCTTTCAGGGACTGCTGAAGACACTTCGGGTTTGGGAGACGGACAAGCCTCTCTTGGCACAGTTAAGTTGCCTTGACTGCTTTCTTCTGATACTTGGAAATGTTTTATGGGTTCACAAATGACTGAGGGCATGCTACATCTTCTGAGTTCTACAGCAGGTCTTACCTCATTAGTGATTAGTTTAACATCCTCCACAGAAGACGACCTGAGATGGCCTACTGAAAGTCTGTTTGTATACGGTGGTTTAAGTCGTTCTGGTAGTTCAGTGAGACTCTCCAGCTCTCTTTCATAAAGAGCTGGAGATTTGGCATTTGGCAAAAACGGTGACTGAGAAAATGACAACTGAGACTCTGAGCCCTCTAACATAAAGTCAGAGTCATACTCAACGAGAGGCCTTGGGGTTGTCACTGTGTGGCAGGAGTCCTCTGAACTAGCAACTGAAAGCACGGACACAGACCGAGAGCTAAGACCCAGCCTCTCGCCTTCTGACCTAGGAGATCGGTTTGAGCTGCTCTCTGAAATGTAGGATGGCTTTCCTAAACTCAATACATTTTTGTTGTCGACAGATTGTGATCGATTACTTCCAACATCTTTAGATTGTTTCTCCTTGTTATAAACATCAGTCAATTCTGAACTTCTCGACCTGATAAGTTCTTTATTTTTGGATTCAGTGGGTACATGTTTTGTTTTTTCTTTATCTTTTACTTTAAGTTCTAAAAAAGTACGATTCCGTAATCGTTCTTTTTCTTTTTGCTTAATTTTTTCCTTATGTTTTCTGTGCCACTGTTCTATTTCTAGGTCTTTAAGGCTGAGCATTCGTTCAAAGCTTGTCTGCATTAAATCATCATTTACTAACCTCTTCTCTTTAGGTCGAATATCTTTTGATGCTGGCGATAATTTAGGTTTAATCTTCTCTGTTTCAGATTTTAGTCTGATTACAGTATTTAGCTGGGCTTTCTCTTTACGCTTATCTCGCTCTTTGTATCTGTCTATATCCTTCTTATCTCTCTCTTTGCCCTCTGGAGTTCTCAGCGGCTCATCTCTTGCCCTTTCTTTAAGGGCTAGAGCTTTCTCATGCTGGCTTTTACTACTACCGTCTCCTGTACTTGACTTTCTCTCTTCCTGAAAATGTCTCAAGTTAGTTACAGTTACACTTTCTTTCTCTCTCAGTTTCTCCTTCTTCTCTCCTTCCCTGTCTTTGTCTTTAGTTCTGACCTTCTCTGATTTGGAATACTCGCTGCTGTCGGATTGCTGCTTTCGTTTCTCTAAGTGCTTTTCTTTGCTTTCTGCTAAGCACCTCTCCCGCTCAGGTTTCTCTCTGTCGTGCTTTCTATCTGTCTTTTCTCTGTTCCTCTCTCTGTCGTCAGTTTTTCTGACAGTGTTCTTCATCTTCTCGCCGTCCTTGTGGCCCCTTTCCATCTGGTGACAGTACAGCTTGTCCTTCTCCCTCACTCTGTCAGCACAGTCACTGAAATCCAGCTTCTCTTTTTCTGACTTATGTTCATGTTTCATCTTCTTTTCTTTTTCAGGAAATTTTCTTTCTGTCCTGTCAAGCTCTTTTTCCTTATTCTGAAAGCGTCTGTCAGATTTTTCCCTTTCTTTCATGTGCCTTTCTTGCTTCTCAGTGTCCATTTCCTTTTCTGACGAATGCAGCCCTGCAGCTTCCTGGTTCGCACTGACGCCCACAGAACTACACTCTGCTCCCTTCTCTGCTGATACACTGTCTTTTTCTTCTTTTGGATCTTTCAGCTTTTCTTCTCTAAGAGATTTTTCATTTTCCTTTTTAGTCTTCTCCCGCTCTTCTTTAAAGTTCCTCTCTTTTGAGACATGCTTCTCCTTAGCTGACCTATCATCTTTCATGGTTTTTTCCATTTTTGACTTTTTTTCTAGTAGGGACTCATGTTCCATACTTAAAAAGAGATCCTCAGTTTCATCACTTTTAAAAAAATTTTCTTTCCAAAACTCTCTGTCAAATTCAACACTCCTCTGCAGCTCTTTAGCATTGTCTTTGTTTTTATATTTTTCCTTTTCACCTTCAACTTCCTTTTTGTGCTTTTCTTTATCCCTCTCTTTATGCTTTAGCTTGTGTTTTTTTAATGTTTTGCCCTCTTTATCCATCTTCTTCAGTGTGCAGTCTGAGTTTTCAAATGCTGGATTGTGATCTTCATCTTTAATTTTGACATTTGATTTTTCACCAAATTCTAAGTGAAAATCTTTCTGATGTTTGTTTTTTTCCTTGTGCTTATAAGATTTTACAGTTGAACTTTCTGGCAAGAACTCAGGTTCTGCATTATCATACCGAGTGACATCAGGCTGGAATGACGACACCTCAGGACTTCCTGGGGAGATGCACGCTTTCGTGTGCTCTTGCTTCAGTGGCGGTGTCTGTTTCTCGCTTAATCCACAGGAATGTTTAGGAGATTTACCAGTGGAAATATGAAATAAGTGCAATGAGGTTTCATCCTTTGGGCTAAAAGATTTCCTGAAGTTCCCCTCCTCTCTGTTTTTTTCTGAACAATCCAGCGTGGTATTAACTGTCAAGTTTGCTATCCTGCTATTTTCTTTCCCCTCTTTTTCTTGTTTCAACTCTTGGTTCTCTTTGTTTTTATTCTGGTTTTTAAATTTTCTTTTACCTTTGCCTTTCTGTTTGTATTCACATTCTTTTTTGGCTTGCGTATCCGAATGTGACGTCTCAGCAGCAGAGCGTGCAGCAGAAGTCTCTCTGCTCTGAAGAAGCTCTTCATCAGAGCTCTCAGTGCTGGAGTACAGAACCCTCGACGGCTTCTGCTTCTGGGTTTTAGTTTTAAATGACTTAGAATAGAAGGCTTTCTCCTGTTTTGAAAACAGACTACTCCTTTCTGCTTCCGATTCATTGTCTCTCCGCTGTTCTTTCCTGAGAATGTGCCTGTCGTCAATCATCTTACTTATCTCTTCTTCATCATCGTCTTTGAACTCATACTCATCCAGTGCCGAAGGCAGCGGCGGGGCTTTGCTTGGGAGGACTTTACTTCCACAGACGAAAGAGTCTTTCTCTGTCTCCGAGTCAATATTTTCATCAACACTGGAAGGATTTACAGACTGAGCCTCTTCTGAATCTACAATAAGAAAAGAAAATATAGCTTACACCATAAACACATCAGACAATTCAGATAAAATCACTCACATATATCAGTCAGACAAAGAAATATCAAAGAGTTGTAATACCGTTGTAGAGTTTGTACAAGGGCTTTACAGCAAACATCCTTTATGATGAGACGCTTGATTCTGTAAAAGCATGTTAAACACAGTGTGTTTATTAAACTATACAATATGAACATATACACATAAATAGAGGGAGAGCAAACAGCAGAGGCACCTGGATTCAGGAGAAACAGTCACTGTGCTGGCAAGAGAATTGCTTAGGTACTGTTCTTTGACTCGTCCCACTAAACAAGACTAATAACCACTAAACTGAAACATTTTATTTTATGTATTTCAAGATATGTATTAGCAGAACTTTATGCTTACCACAAAGACCAATAATTTAAACAATTGGAAGGCTTTAACTATACTAGAAACATGGAGAGAAAACAAGAAAATAATTAAACAAAGCTCCAATTACATAATCAAGATTATAAACTATGTACTTCCCCCAAAGCATTCCTCTGCTCCTTAGTTCTGTACCTACAGTGTAGACCTAGAACAATGGGAGAAATAGTCTCATTTCCTATGTAGTATTCAATACAAAAGTATTTTTATTGTATTATAGTTAAGCACCAGGCATGGGAACAAACACCTTTTAGTCCCAGCACTTGGGATGTTGAAGAACCAGGTTAGCCCTAGGCCACTCTGGTCTACACAGTGAGTTCTGGGGCAGCCTTGGTAGAATTTATTTCACTGTATCCTTTTTTTTTTTTTTTTTAATTAAAAAGAAGCTTTCAGCCAAGAGTAGTTTTTAGCTCATGCCTATAATCCCATACTTGTTGAGATGGAAAAAAAAATCGGAATTATGAAGCCGCTTGGGCTACCTAGCAAGACTCATCTAAAACCAAAAGCAACCACCTCATCCCCACAGTGGAACAACAACATTTCTGTTAGACATGCAGGCTGACGAGGGCCCAGGGTCCCAGGTCCATCTGCCTCCTTTGATCTTAGTTCTTGGGAAGCAGAGGCAGGTGGATCTCTGTGAGTCTGAGGCCAGCTTGGTCTGTATAGTGAATTCTAGGCCCCCCAAGTCTACACACTGAGCCCTTATCTCAGAACAGAACAGAACAAAACAAAACAAAACAATAGCCAAGCTGTAGTAGACATACAATCAAACCTTGGTTGAACTTATTTAGTGAATTTTTTAAAGGGCTATAGACACAATGGTCTTGCTTGGCTTTTACATGAGTGTTTGTGATTTAACCCAGGTCCCCTTGCTTTTACAGCAACCTCACTTCCCTACCCTCTACCCGCCTGCCCACCCCAGGTTTTACGCCTAGGGCGCACAACTGAAAAAAATTATAAGACTATGAAAACTCTGCTTGGTGGTGACAGCTGTGGCAGTGCATGCCTTTAATCCCAGCTCTCAGGAGGCAGAGGCAGGCAGATCTCTTAGATCAAGGTACTCCTGGTCTAGAGAGTGAGTTCAAGGACAGCCAGAGCTACACAGAGAACCTGTTTCAAACAAACAAACAAACAAACAAACAAACAAACGACCATTTAAAAGGTCTATAAAATGATTACTGAGATGTCTGACCCGGGGGAGAAAAACAAATCATTGCAGTAGGAATTAAACGCTTCATTTAATATTCAAAAAGATTAGTATTGTACACTTACTCAACTATATTATGCTTCATTTAATCTGGCTCTTATATACTCTTCATGAAAACACTACATTTCAGAAACATTCATACCTATGTGATATCAGGCAGTGTACAAAGATTTCTCAAAGGTCAACCTTTGTTTTTGGAGAAAATATACAAAGAGTTCTACTTAGTGATACAGTTTCATATATACGGTATTTTTAAAGGCTTGTAAATATACTTTAAAATCCTTCTTGCAGTTACCAATATTGCTGTAAACGCATCAAAAGGCCAGTACTTTTTGGTACTTGATTAAACAATCAGAGAACGTATGATTTACTATTAACGCTCATAAGAGATTCTCGGGGCAGCCCCACTGGCCCTGAGCTCAGGGTGTCTGTCTTCTGCCTCTGCCCCAGTGCATGTAGGTTATTGTTGGATACAGACCCCTACCTGGATGTCTCTTTGTAGAACTGGTTTGCTTCAAGACAGGATGTTATGCTCTGTGAGAAAAACCATCCTGCCTTTTATAGTTCTGGCCCATTTGCAGGTGGAGATGAGTCAGCACCAGTTGAGGGTTTCCTCCTTGTATTTTTTTTACCAGCACCCCATGCTGCTCAATATAAATTGAGCAGAGAGGAATTCTTCCTTGAAGAGTGACCCAATGTGTGTCTTTTGTTAAATCCCACAGGCCTACGCCTGATTCTTGGCAGTGTCACAGTGGAGGTCCACCACGATCTGGAGGAGAGGAGCCCCTGATGAGATCATTCCGAGGAGTCGGCCGGCAAAGTGAATGGAACTATTGGGTAACTAGCAATATAATGAACTAAGTGAGTTTGTCAAAGCTTTAAGTAAGGAAAAGGACTGCACCATGGGTACTATGAGTTCTACTTTGCAGTTTCAGGATCAAATGATAGGCTTGCTGAAACATCAGGGCACAGGTATTAAAGCAAAAATAGTTTTAAAACTTTAGAGAAGACCAGTTCTTAGTTTATTCATTCCGGAGAGCTCAATACCCCTGACTGGGAGAAAGTAAAGGGAGATCTGCGTAAAGCTCTGCAGAAAGAAGGTACAGACGCTGTTCCTGTTGCTACTTTCTCCTCATGGAGGTTAGTAAGAGAAGCCCTCCTGTTAAAGCCTCCTCCTGCTACTGTTAAAGCCAGGTTACAGATGGCAGAGATAGAAAGAACCTTTGGAGCGGCACAGGAGGATATTTCTAAGAAATCTTTGCAATACTCTGATTCAGACTCTGACTCTGAGGGTTTAGAGGAAGAGGGAGAGACTTCAGAAAATTGAAGAATTAAAAGGTAAATTAAGGGGGCTGGTGAGATGGCTCAGTAATTAAGAGCACTGACTGTTCTTCTGAAGGTCCCAAGTTCAAATCCTGGCAACCACATGGTGGCTGACAACCATCCGTAGTGAGATCTGACGCCCTCTTCTGGTGTATCTGAAGACAGCTACAGTGTACTTACATATAACAATAGATACATTTAAAAAAAAAAGGTAAATTAAATAAGTGCAAAATTAGTAAAACAGCAGATTCCTAACCTCCTAGTAAAATTTCTTCTTATAAGGAGGAGGGAGCCCACTGCTCCTCCAGTGTATGAGCTATATCCACCACTGGAATGGAGTTATGAGGAGTCTACTCCAAGACAAGGAGTAATGCTTTCTGAGCCTAACCTAGAAAAGGGGATAGATGGCTTTTCCTGTAGTTGAAGTCCCTGATCCCAGCAAGGTAGGACAGTTTTTAAGGCAACATGTTGTTTTGAGGTTTAAAGAACTCAAAGGTTCAAAGGAAGCATGTTCTGCCTATGGTCCTCTTGCTCCTTTCATTTCAGCTATTTCTGAATCCTATGTTACCTCAAATTTGACTCCCAAAGATTGGCATGTGTTAGTTATAGATTTAAAAGATTGTTTTTTTTACCATTCCTCTGGATCCCAGAGATTGTGAAAGATTTGCTTTTAGTGTTTCCTCCATTAATTTTTGGGAGCCTTCCCATAGATATCATTGGGTGGTTTTACTCAAGGGATGGGTAATAGTCCTACTATGTGTCAAGTGTATGTTGCTACTGCTATATTTCCACTTTGTGCTAAATATTCTCAAATGTATATTATGCATTACATGCATGATATTTTATTGGCCTCCTCTGATGATAAAGAATTGGTGCAGGCCTATGCTGATTTTCAGGAAAGGGTGACATCTATGGGGCTGATAATAGCTCCTGAGAAAGGTGAAAAGACCTTTTCATATCAATAGTTGGGTCATGAATTGTTACAAAGAGGAATTCATCCCCAGAAACTGCAGATTAGAATGGATACATTGAAAACTCTAAATGATTTTGAAAAGTTGTTGGGTGATATAAATTGGCTGTGTCCCTCTTTGAAGCTTAGTACAGGCCATTTAAGACCTCTTTTTGATGTTTTGAAGGGTGATTCACCTCCCAATTCTCCTAGGGGTTTAAGTGAGGGAGCTCAAGAATGTCTGAAATTGGTATAAAAGGCCCTGGAGGAGGCCCATCTGAATTATGTGGATTATTCTAGAACTTTTTTCTTTGTAGTGTTTGTTTCTGAATATTCACCTACAGGAGGGTTTTTTTTGGCAAAATGGACCTATTTTGTGGGTATATTTACAAGCCTCTCCTTCTAAAGCAGTGCTATCCTATCCTCAAGCAGTGGTTCACTTGTTGTTTAAAGCTCGAAAGGTAGGCTTACAAACACTTGGCAAAGAGCCCAATATTATTACAACGCCATGTACTAAAGAGCAGGGCAGGTACAAGTCCTGTCCCAGGGCTTTCCTGACTGGGCAATGTTTACATGTACCATAGCCAGTGTGATAACCATTATCCTGACAATAAAATTTGTCAGTTTTTTAAGGTACATGCTGTTATTTTTCCCAGAGTTGTTTCACTCAGCCCTTAGAGCAAGCTCTCCTGGTACTCACCGATGGCTCCTCAAATGGGAAAGCTGCAGTGGTCTCTGGTGAGAAGGTGGAAGTTTAGGAAATCCCTAACCGCTTGGCTCAACTGGCAGAGTTGAAAGAGTTCAACTGGCCTTAAGTATGTTTCCAAATGAACCCTGCAATATCTATACTGATAGTATTTATGTTTCTCAAATCATTAGACCCTTAGAAACAGCAGCGTTTGTGACTCCTGTGTCTTCTCTTTGTTCCTGTCTTTTGCAAGTCTCTTTTGTGGCATAGAGAGAAACCCATTTATGTAGGCCATATACGAGGACATTCATTATTGCCTGGACCTTAGGCTCAGGGCAATCAATTGGCTGATTTATATTCCCAAAAGTCATTAGTGGCTTTAGGAATGGTTTCTAATTATGATAAAGCCTTGTAAATGCATACAAAAATTCATCTTAATGCTGATTCCTTAAAATTCCATTGTGATATTACTAGGGCTAAGGCTATTCAAATAGCTACACAATGACTGCAGTGTGCTCAATTTAGGTCGTCTTCCAACTTAGGAGTTAGTTCCCGAGGCCTTACGCCAAATGATATTTGGCAGGTGGATGTTACCCATATGTATTTGTTTGGTAAATTGCAGTTGTTTGTGTGTCCATAGCTACGTATTCAGGATTAATTTATGCATCAACACATAATGGAGAAAAAGTGAAGGATGTAAAAAAAAAATCATTGTTTACAAGCTTTTGCACATATGAATGTTTCTAGACTGATAATGGATCAGCATATGGCAGTAATCCTTTTGCTAAATTTTGTGAAGAATATGGGATTGAACATAAGACTGGCATTCCATATAATCCTCGGGGACAAGCTATTGTGGAATGAGCCCATTTAACAATAAAAAATTATCTTGAAAAAACAAAAATGGAGGATATGCTCTCCCAACATGCTAGACTCTTATTCTTTATATTTTAAATTTTTTAATAATAGATAAGCAAAGTAATTCTGAAGCTGATAGACATTGGAAGGGCCTGAGATCAAAAGAGAGATTGGTCCGTTGGAAGGAATTATCATCTGGTGATTGGAAGGGGCCTGACTTGTGTTAGTTAGGGTTTGAGTTTTGTTTGTGTCTTCCCCAAAGGTGCCAAAGTACCCATCTGGGTTCCTGAGTGCCATGCACACTACAGTCGAGTCTGCATGACAGCAGCCCAATGGAGGCGAAAAGCTTCAAGGAAGTTATTAGCCTCCTGGAATTCTTTGGCATCTCCTAACTCACTCAGAGGTAGTCGAGATTTGTCCTTATGGTAGTCAACAGAGGGTCTCAAGTGCTAAGTGCCCCCCAAGATATGATTTACCAGTAGCTAAACAAAATTAGATGTTGCTTTCTGACCTTCATCAATGTTCCAACATCTTAGCTGAACCTGGGCTTGGAATTTCATAAACAATGTTAATGTTCTCATTCAGACTTATTGCCTCTGGCATTGTTAGGGAGATGAGGGAAGTCAAGCATTGAAGTTTACATAATGGGAGTTGTTTATCCCAGGGCAAGGTCAACCAGAATCCTCATTTTCAGTCACACCTGGCAGCTGAGCCACTCCCAGTGATTAGAAGAATGGGACCCCTGGGGCATATCTCTGCTAGCCCTGAAGATTAGCATGGTGGGTGTTTACTAAGGATGGGCTGGACCGTGAGCCTAGTGTGAGAGTGAGAGTATGCTGTGAGGCATTCAAGCCTCTAACCTTGTGTGGCCTGCAGCCGACCTCGGGAACTCTACTGGGCCATGTGGGGCCCAAGCACTCTGCGGCTAGGGGGGCTAGGGGTGCAGTGCTGGTCCAGAGGAGGCAGCTGCTGCTTTAGACCCATGGTACTTCAGATGACCTCGAATGTACCTTCAATGGTATGCCACCTGACTTTTCTTTTTCTTTTGTAATGACCAAAAAAGTCTGGTGCCATTTTTGAGAATACACACTCAGATACAACACTCCCTTATATCTGCGTCTATGTGTCATTTTTTCCTTTGCCGAATCCTTGCCCACCTGATTACTAGGACCCCGATTTCTCTCACGGGTTGAGGGACCCTCGACTAGCTCAGCCCGTGGCACCTGAGCATTGTGTATGTCCTGTTGCTATATTGGAACCCGGGGCAGATGGAAGTCTATTGGAGTTTTGTGAAGAATCAACTGTCCTGATGCCAGTGGGGATAAGTAGCACCATGTGGCCAGTAATAGTTGCCACAAATAGAACTATAGGAAAGGCAGCTGCTAGAACAGAAGTAGAAAAGATGAATATTAGTAGTGATTTTTTATTTAGAAAATAGTTTGTGTTTTGTTAAGGTTTTAAATATGAATCAGTTAACTGGGCCTTCATCCTTTAAGGATCTTGTATAGTTGTAAGTGATGTTTCCATAGAGGTTTTACCAACAATGCATCAGCTATAGACTTGATAAATATTTTGAGTCCAATAAATCTTGATAAAAATATCACTGAAATTCCTCCATGGCCTACTCATTGTTGCTGGCCTTTTACTTCTTTGCAGCATGCATAAGCAACATTTCTAGACTCTGGCTGTTACTAAGCAAGTTTTGCTATCTTTAGGAGACAATCTATCTGCTCAAGTGTGGAAAAACTAGGCAGCCAAAACAGACAACTCTCTGGGGGCTTCCTCTAACCTAAGACAGGGGCTATGGATGTGGCAGAGTGTCTTAGTCAGGGTTTCTATTCCTGCACAAACATCATGACCACGAAGCAAGTTGGGGAGGAAAGGGTTTATTTGGCTCACTTCTACATTGCTGTTTATCACAAGGAAGTCAGGACTGGAACTCAAGCAGGTCAGGAAGCAGGAGCTGATGCAGAGGCCATGGAGGGATGTTCCTTACTGGCTTGCTTCCCCAGGCTTGCTCAGCCTGCTCTCTTATAGAACTCAAGACTTCCAGCCCAGAGATGGCACCACCCCTTTGATCACTAATTGAGAAAATGCCCCACAGCTGGATCTCATGGAGGCATTTCACCAACTGAAGTTCACTTCTCTGTGATAACTCCAGCCTGTGTCAAGTCGACACACAAAACTAGCCAGTATAATTGACCCCTTGTCAACTTGACAAGCCTCAACCCTTATGTTCTTATTCATCCCCAAGATCTAAAGTCCCACAGTCTTTACATATTAAAAGTTCAATCAATTTAAAATGTCCAATATCTTTTAAAATTCAAAGTCTCTTAACCGTGGGCTCCACTAAAATACATTCTTCCTTCAAGAGGGAAAAATATCAGGGCACAGTCACAATCAAAAGCAAAACCAGTGTCTGGGATCCAACTCACGATCTTCTGGGCTTCTCTAAGGGCTTTGGTCACTTCTCCAACTCTGCCCTTTGTAACACACATCTTGTCTTCTGGGCTCCAGATGCCTGTACTCCACTGCTGCTGCTGTCCTTGGTGGTCATTGCATGGTACTGGCATTTCTAAAACAATGCTGTAACCAGGCTTTACCAATAGACTCTCATAGACTGTCTTTACGGTGCCAAGCCTCAACTCCTTTGCATGGCACCTTCAGTCTTGGGCCATCAATTACAAACTGAGGCTGCACCTTCACCAATGGCCTTCCATGGCCTCTCACTGTGCTAAGCCTCAGCTGCTCCTCATGACCCCTTCGTGCTGTCAAAACCAGTACCACCTGGGTGACTCTTACACATTACCAAGTCCTGCTGCAGCACAAGGTACAACCTTGGCTATCTCTGGAACACAACCTCTTTGCTCTCAAAAAAAAAAAATGAAAACTGCATTACTGGCACTATTGATGCTGGTCTCTTCTTAATCACCGCTAATTTCTTAGCTCCAGCTAACCAGCATCAATAGTCCCAGTAATGCAGTTTTCATTTTAGTAGTTCTGGTATCTTGTTAATCACAGCTGATACTTCAGCCCCAGCTAACCAGAACCACAGAATCTTCACAATCAAAATAACAAAGGCCCTGATAGAGTCTTTAATCTTCTCTCTGAAATTTCACAAGCCAGGCCTCCATCTTCTGCACTGTTCTCAGCATGATCTTCCAAGCTCCTATACAACATCCCATAAAGCTCTTAACAACCAATGGCTCTTCTACCTCAAAGTTCCAAAGTCCTTCCACAATCTTCCCCAAAACATGGTCAGGTTGTCACAGGAATACCCCACTATGCTGGTACCAAATTGTCTTAGTCAGGGTTTCTATTCCTGCACAAACATCATGACCACGAAGCAAGTTGGGGAGGAAAGGGTTTATTTGGCTTACTTCTACATTGCTGTTTATCACAAGGAAGTCAGGACTGGAACTCAAGCAGGTCAGGAAGCAGGAGCTGATGCAGAGGCCATGGAGGGATGTTCCTTACTGGCTTGCTTCTCCTGGCTTGCTCAGCCTGCTCTCTTATAGAACTCAAGACTTCCAGCCCAGAGATGGCACCACCCCTTTGATCACTAATTGAGAAAATGCCCCACAGCTGGATCTCATGGAGGCATTTGCCCAACTGAAGCTCACTTCTCTGTGATAACTCCAGCCTGTGTCAAGTTGGCACACAAAACCAGCCAGTACACAGAGTTTCCCAATGATGGGTAAGAAGGAAAGCTCCTGTACAGAGTGACCTAAGACAGGCGCTACTTGAAAAAATAAAAAAGGGGGACCTGTTGGATACAGACCCCCTACCTGGATGTCTCTTTGCAAAACCTGTTTGCTTCAAGACAGGATGTTATGTTCTGCAAGAAAAAACATCCTGCCTTTTGCAGTTCAGCCCATTTGCAGGTGGTGATGAGTCAGCCCCGGTTGGGGTTTTTTTTTTTTTATCCCCTCATGCTGCTCAGTATAAATTGAGAGGAGAGGAATAATGATTGGCATTCTTCCTTGAAGAGTGACCCAGTCTGTGTCTTTTGTTAAATCCCCCAAGCCTACACCCGATTCTTGGTACCATGACAGACTACTTCCCAAGGCTGACTCAGGTTCTTGGCTTAGGAGGATAGGAGAACTAATGAAGCTATCTTAGAGAAGATGCACAAAATTAAGTCATGAAGAGTAAAAATTTCAGGTAGAGATTAACAATGGTTATATAAAATAAGCATCTCTAATCACAGTGCCTATAGCACATCACTTGATTTTCAGTTAAAGGGGTAGAAATTGTCTTTTGACACTTCATGGTATTATGTATCAAATAGGAACAGACATGCCAAACATTCTAACATTGTGTCACATGTCCCAAGCTCTTAAGTACTGTATGTGTTCATGTTTGTGTGTTCATATATGTGGGAGTGTAGTTGCCTGTGTGGGTGTGTAAAGAGGATGGAGAAAGACACTGGGATACCTGCCTCAATACCCCCGCCCCCTCAACCGGTTTGAGACAGTGTCTCTGTAGCCCTGGAATTCACCCTTCAGAACTGACAGGCTGTCCTGCAGGTTTTCCAGACCTGCCTGTACCCACCACTCCAGCTCAGCACTGCAATTACAGCAGTAAACTGCTATGCACAACGGTGTAGCAAGCACATTAACCACTGAGCCATCTTCCCAGTCCTCATTATTATTAATGCAATAAACTTATTTTACTTAAATATAATCAATTCCTTTACTGAAGAGATGATCAGGATGCTTTCACCTAGTTGATAGTACAGATAAACGTAGTGATTTGGAAAGAACATGGTATTTGCTACTCTTTGGTACAGCAGTGATCAGCATGTAAGTACAGAAGAAGGCAAGGGAGACACACCTGTTGGCTCCCTCCCTCTGCCACAGCTCTGCAGCAGAGCTGACAGCCTGAGCCTGGAGGTGGCCACCTGCTGGGACTAAACAATGGCCTGCTACATTGCAGTCCACCTTTGAAGACAGCTGAAGACAGGCTAGAAGTTACACTGCTGACGAGGACTTGTGACTTGCAAACATGCCTACCTGCTTGAGAACTTTGAACTCCCAGAGATTTTTGGCGTCTCTTGTCTGCTGCCGCGTTTACGTTATGTCAATACTTTGTGCCTGGATATTTTTGGTTTCAGTTCTTGCCTGCCTATAAATTTTCAAAATATCCTCCAAGTAAATAGATGCCTTGATAAAAACGTACTTGGCGTTCGTCCTCTTTGTTCCCTGACCCGTTTTTTTTTTCAGGTCCTATCTAACCTCCGGCTGAAGCGGACACAGACCCGAGTGGAAAGGTAATTGATACTAGCGCTGGCCATATTGTAGAAGTTTTCCGTGTAAGAAAGGTATGGGGCTAAGTTGAATTGGTACTGACCTGGTGCGTGATTCACCTAGGGATTGACAGTGAGAATAGGGTCGAAGGTATCCAAGGTAGCTATTCAGAACGCAGACAAGCTACCCAGGACAAAAGGAGTTAGGGTACAAAAAAAAGCATTAACGAACCTTTCAGAAGAGATAGAAGCTTGTTGTCCATGGCTCCAGGGAGTGACTAAGATAAATAAAAAGACTTGGGAAAAAATCAGAAAGAAGCTGAGAAATAATAAAGTGGATGGATTCGCTCTCCACCTGTGGGCCCTTGTCATGGATATTATAGAGGAGAAGTAAAAAAAAAAAGGTGGAGTTGGCAGAAAGTGAATGGAGTCTGAACTCAGACTCAGATATGGAAACTGGGGAGGGCCAAAAGACCTCCTCAAACTCAGATACGGTTAC
>JADRCD010187559.1:5407-16251 GCA_019843815.1 Montemys delectorum
ATGTATATGTATATGTATATGTATATGTATATGTATATGTATATGTATATGTATATGTATATGTATATGTATATGTATATATAGAGAGAGAGATCAAGAAACTTTGGCAGGCAGAAAGAATACTATCTTGTGTTACGTAAAGCTAATTCTTAGAAACAAATGGGAAATGTGACATTTGTCATAAAGTTTAAATAGCTGGCATATGCAGTTAAAACTAAAACAGGCAAGAAAATAGGACTTAGGCCCCCTTCACATATGTAGCAGATGTGCAGTTTGATCTTCATATAAGTTCCCCAACAACTGGAGTTGCAGCTGTCTCTGAATCTGTTGCTTGCCTGAGGATCCTGTTCCCCTAACAGTCTGGTCTCAGTAGAAGAGGATGTGCCTAGTCCTTCAGTGACTTGAGGTACCAGGGTCTAGGGATATCCAGGGGGCCTCCTGGGTGCAATGGGGGAGACGCTGTGTGAGGACCAGACTGGGAGAAGGACGAGTCTGATATTGGGATGTAAAGTGGATAAATTAATTAATTAATGAAAAAATTCAAAGAGTGTGTGAGTACAAACATACAAACCATTTGGCCTAATTTTCAATGCCACATCCTAAATGAACATAATAGCCACCCTTGGACATCCCAGACCAAAATGTCCACCCACCTCATATGAATAGTCACATATGACCTCTTAGAAACCTTACCAAAGCACTCTTGATGGAAAACCTTGTCTTTCAAACAGTCAATTAATGAATGGGGTGCATATTATATGTCCTCTCTGTAAACACAAAACCAGACAGGCAAACTGCCCCTGGGAGATTAGTGTCAAGCAGCTTTTCAAACAGAACAGAAAAGCACATGAACCCATTGCCACAGCAATAAGAAGTGGATGAAATTATTACAATATTACAGTGATACCATGGGTAACCAAGACCCTGGTTCAATATCACTGTGCTGATAATTACCAAGGGACAATGTTACTATAGCTAATCCTCATGTAGCACACTGTTGCAACTGGCTATTCATTATCATGGTACAGTGTTATGATGGCTAGTCTTACTATGGTTTACTGTTGCTACAGCATAGCACAGTGTTACTAGGTCTAATAAAGACCATGGGAGAGTGTTAGAATCGCTAATCATTACTATGGTATAATATCCTTATGGAAACATTTCTATAGTATGGTGTCGCTATGAATGATTATTGCTATGGTACATTGTCACTACGGTAATCATTACTATGGTTTGGTTTCACTTTGGTAATGATTACTAGGGTGTATTGTCACTATAGTAATCATAACTGTTGTTCAGTGTCACTATGATAATCATTACCATGGTAGAATGTTACTATAGAAATCATTGTCCGGCAGTGGTAGCACACAACTTAAATCCCAGCACCTGGGAGGCAGAGGCAGGCGGATTTCTGAGTTTGAGGCCAGCCTGGTCTACAGAGTGAGTTCCAGGCCAGCCAGGGCTACACAGAGAAACCCTGTCTCAAAAAACCAAAAAAAAAATTATTTTAAGATCAGAGGTGAGGAGGACATAACATCTGTTCCAACACCGGGAGTAACTGGGACCAGCGGGACCAGGCACACAGAAACTCCACCAGCCCAGTGGGGGCCAGCTGTCACTCTGAGCAGACATTGGGTGCAAACTCTGCAGTCATTCCCAAAACACCCAGAGGAAACTCCATTCCCAGGTGCTCTAACAAGCCCAGGGTCACAGGATCCCAGAATCACAGGATCCCAGAGACAGCTTGACTCTGAGGAGTTCTAACACAACCAGGATCACAGGAAGGACAGGCTCCAGTCAGATTTAGCAAGGGCAGGTAGCACTACAGATATCCAGATGATGCAGGGCAAGCATAAGAATATGAGCAACACAAACCAAGGTTACTTGGCATCATCAGAACCCAATACTCCCACCATTGCAAGTCCTGGACACACCATCACACTAGAAAAGCAAGATTCAGATCTAAAATCACTTCTCATGATGATGATACAAGACTTTAAGAAAGGCATAAAAAAGGAAGAAATACAGGAGAACACAGGTAAACAGCTAGAAGCCCTTCAAGAGGAAACACAAAAATCCCTTAAAGATCTTCAGGAAAACACAATCAAACAGGTGAAGGAAATGAGCAAAACCATCCAGAATCTAAAAATAGGAATAGAAACAATAAAGAAATCAGAAAGAGAGACAACCCTGGAGATACAAAATCTAGGAAAGAAATCAGGAGTCATAGATGCAAACATCACCAACAAAATACAAGAGATAGAAGAGAGAATCTCAGGGGCAGAAGACACCATAGAAAACATTGACACAACAGTCAAAGAAAATGCAAAAAGCAAAAAGCTCCTAACCCAAAACATCCAGGAAATCGAGGATGCAATGAGAATACCAAACATAAGGATAATAGGTATAGAAGAGAGTGAAGATTCCCAAGGTAATGGGCCAGTAAATATCTTTAACAAAATTATAGAAGAAAACTTCCCTATCCTAAAGAAAGAGATGCCCATGAACATACAAGAAGCCTATAGAACCCCAAATAGAGTGGACCAGAAAAAAAATTTCTCCCGTCACATAATAATAAAAACATCAAATGCACTAAACAAAGAAAGAATTTTAAAAGCAGTAAGGGAAAAAGGTGAATTAACATATAAAGGCAGGCCTATCAGAATTACATCAGATTTCTCACCAGAGACTATGAAAGCTAGAAGATCCTGGGTAGATGTCATACAGACTCTAAGAGAACACAAATGCCAGCCCAGGCTACTGTACCCAGCAAAACTCTCAATTACCATAGATGGAGAAAACAAGATATTGCATGACAAAACCAAATTCACACACAATATCTTTCCACAAACCCAGCCCTACAAAGGATAATAGATGGAAAACATCAACATAAGGAGCAAAACTACACCCTAGAAGAAGCAAGAAAGTAATCTTTCAACAGATCCACACAAACCTAATTCCACCTCTTACAACAAAAACAACAGGAAGTAGCAATTGCTTTTTCTTAATATCTTAATATGAAAATTAATATTACCAGCATATCCTAATTGATTGAAATCCAAAAATATGAGGAATTAGACATTTATTGACTGTCACCTAATGGTCTCTCTAATTTGGTAATTGGAGAAATAGGTCCAATATTATACAATCCATATACACTTTCAGCTTGTTTGTGATAGTGTCTTGCTGTGTACAACAAGTGATCTTGAGATCTTGCTTCTCCTATCTCAGCCTCTCTATTAGTAGTATTGTTTATTTTGTGTTTTCATACTATACTATGGTTTTGAGAACAGCTTACATATTTTAAAAGTATTTATATATCCAAAAGAAATGTAGACAATTAAATTGGAAGGGGGGTTGTAAGAGAACAACAAAGAGTAAGACTGAATGCTTTGTTTGACATTTATAACTCTTGTATCAAGTTACCACAGTGAGCCAAGATTTTAAGCTCTACTAAATACAAAACAAACAAACAAACAAAAACACTTTATATATTTATGTTCATTTAAGAAAATATTAGTAGTGATGTATTATGCTGAAATATACAGTTAATACGTTTGGAGTTATCTAAAATTTATATTGAGAAAAACGTATGTATTTTCAGTATTGCTGTAGACAAGCATCTACATAAGACTGTTAAATTGATTGTTGTTTTATATCAAACAACTTTTTTAATACTCATTTTTATTGTTATAATATTTTATAAATTTTAAAGAATGTGACAATAAAAGATATTGTAGGTATTGAAGGGGGTCTCTGGGAGGAGTTGGGGTACAAAAGGAAAACAAGAATGTGACTTAATTCTATTTATTTAAAATATATTTTTAAATGTTAACAAATTCAGATTAATTGAAATCATGTAACTTTTCTCATTATAATGCAATAAAACTTTAAAAAAATGAAATCATTGCTATGGTACAGTGCCACTGTGGCTAATCTTTGCTATAGTACAGTGTTACTCTGGCTAACAATTAGCATAGTACAATATTACTAGGGCTAATCCCTCCTGGATGGCTCTGTGACTATGGCTCATCATTACTATAGTACAGTGCTACTATGGCAATCGTTACTATGGCACAACATTGCTATGGCAATCATTACCTTGGAATAATGCTATTTGGTATAATCATTACTGTGATATGATATTATTATTACTGCTATCACTGTGCTTTTACAATGGATAATTATATGCAGCTGTGATTTATCATTTCATTTTTATATGTGCTTATATTCCTCTGAGAAGCCCATAGCATCATCTCTCTATGCATAAATTGTGAAAAAATGTACCTTACTTATATTTTTTGGTGCATGCATTATTGTAGGAAATGTTAGATATTTATCTGAATTTTAAATATTCAGTATTGTCTTAGTTGGGGTTTTATTGCTGTGAACAAACACAACAACCAAGGCAACTCTTATAAGGACAACACCTTAATTGGGGCTGACTTTTAGAGATGGGCTGAGTTTAGAGATTCAGTTCCTTATCATTAAGGTGGGGCCATGTCAGCATGCAGGCAGACATGGCACAGGAAAAGCTGAGAGTTCTACCTCTTGATCCAAAGGCCTCTAGGAGAAGACTGATTCCCACGTGGCTAGGATGAGGCACTCCAAGCCCATAGTGACACACTTCCTCCAACAAGGCCACACCTACCAACAAAACCACACCTCCTAATTATGCCACTCCTTGGGTCAGGCATATTCAAACCATCACAAGCATATAACATTTTTATATTCCTAACTCACCTGCTAGCTATTTCAGTCTTTTTTTTTAAATCTCCAAAATCCACTTATTAAGTGATGATAATTATCTAGGTGATATTGTTTAACTGTATATGCCTGAGTTGAAGCCCGAAAACAATTGTATTTGGGTGACTCAGTTACAAAAAAAAAATGAAAATTCAGAAAAATACCTTATAAGGAGAAAATGATTCTAATACACCTGCTCTACTCTGCATCATCTTTTGGCACACAGAACAGTTTACATTCTGGTGTGCCTAGAAGCTGTGGCCAAGCCATTGACTAGTACCTCATGACAGGGACATTACATAGGTCCCTCATGCAGAAAACGCATCAGTTTACAAGGTGCAGTGTGGTTTCTACTGAGTATCATTTCATACCATCACAAAGTGGAGGCACAGTGAGTTAAAGATTGCCTGTATGCATACTTAACACACTTCCACACATGCACGCAGTCTACATATACCTCCTTCCTGGAGAACAAGCTACTTCTAATGAGAATGCATCAGAGTTAGTTGCAGTTAACATATAACCTCTGGAGATGAGCCTCAGGCTGGGGCTATGTCTTTAATTATCTGTATAGCCCCTGCAAAAGGCTTGGCCATGCTAACCATAAACAGCAATGAAAAAAAAAAACTGTCATTTTTCTTTAATGATATAGAGGACAGGACAAAACGAAAGTGGTTTGTTTATATATTCGGAAACAAACAAAATTAACCCAGTGATTTACCAGGATGTACAGAAGGAAAAAAACAACAACAAATAAATGCCATTTTGATCACATCTCAGAGCTATGGTCTTGGAATACCAATTCCAGACATTGTATATATTTTCTAACTTTTTATTGGTTCTTTGGGATTTCTCATCATCATCACACACCTCAATCCCACT
The DNA here is from genome assembly GCA_019843815.1 of Montemys delectorum. Taxonomy (NCBI): domain Eukaryota; kingdom Metazoa; phylum Chordata; class Mammalia; order Rodentia; family Muridae; genus Montemys; species Montemys delectorum. The sequence continues at coordinate 11,036 of JADRCD010187559.1, forward strand.
CATGTCCCCATCTCCTTGTACCCACCCTCTACCCTGTAACTTTCTCCCCAACAGAGAAAAAATCTCATTGTAGAAGCTGTAGTGTGTGTCACAGTATGCCCCACACTATACCCTTTTGTCCACACTTCTTTGCTTGAAAACAGTAATTACAATGACTCATTGGTCTGGTTGAAGGCCCAAGGTGGTGAAGGGCAAGAGGGGTGGATGATCTCTCTTTCTCATCCATGCCATAGCATGAGAGATAAGTGGTACAGCCAGGTTTCCCACACTCTTATCCTCAGGGGCTAGCTCACCTGCAACTCCTACAATGTGCTGGTCACTCCTGAGTATTGCAGATGGCTATGGTGGGGTCAGCTCTCCTCCTCTCATGACCCCATGATGCCCAGGTGAGGAGTGGGGCCAGTTCTCTACAGCCCTTAGACATTAACATGTCCCTGGGTGGCAGCCTAGACTAGGGACATCTGTCTGGCCTTTGGTCGTAACAGACCCCTGATGTTGCAAGTCTATTAACCCAGACATGGGCCCTGGTGGCAGAATAAGCCAGGACCCCAGCCACAGTGGTATCACTTGGCTACTCACATCAGTCTGTTCTTCACTACCCTCAAGTCTCCAGTTCTGCCCTTCCTTCGTTGTGCCCACATCCTTCTGTTTCTCTTTCCATTCCACTTCTCCACCACTTACTTGCTCCTCTTAGGGCCCCCCAGGGTCTCTGAGTGTCTAAGACTGTCTCAGGCATTGTCTTCAGAGTGCTATACCCCACTCATGCATTATGACCCCAGACAGGTGTCACCACACCCATGGTCTCCCCTGACCCAAGACTGTTCAATGCTCAACTGATGGTCACCTCAGGCTAGCTCCCTGTCCAGATTCCATGACACTAGTCTGGAGGTCATCTCGGGCTTGCTTCTCACCAGGCCTGCCCAAGCAGCCTCATGTCGGGGGTGGGGGGTGGGGGAAGCATCCTCTATCTTGGGTTCACTTCCACCCCACACCCTCAGTCCCAGACGGTATTTTTTTCTAGTCTTTGGCTTGCTCCTGGTCCTGGGAACCATCAGAGCCTACCTACACAGGGCCAGACTGATGGTCATTTCAGGCTCGCTTTTCTCAGGATGGGCATTAGGCTACTCATCCTTCAGATGTTCATAGGTCAGAACACTGAGCACAGACATAGCCTCTTCTCCTCTCTGCCACCTACTGACACACGTGACACAGGAGCTAAACCTGCAATGCCTCTAGGGACAGGTGTCACTGTGTGTTATAATTCTAAGGAATGCAACATAACATTTTATACTGCAGTTTCATGGTTATAGATCTTCGAAGTAATATAGCTGACATTTAGGAGCATTGTTTTACTAAGGAATATGATCTCCGCAGTTTACTAGGCCTAACCATCGCAGTGTGGATTTGGGTTACCTGCCAGCCAAACCCAGTGGTTATAAGGTAAGAACTCTTTCATACTAATTGTGGTCCGTTGCTGGGTAATTTTGATAAGCACGTGAATTACAAAGGGTGTGCTTCGTGGTGCCAAATTCCTGAAAACATATCCAGAGGTGGTAATTAGAAGGAAAGCTAGCCAGAAAGGCCATTAGGCCTTTGGAAATAATTATCAGCTCTCCTTTGGAATCCATTCATATCTGGGCACGGCCTCTCCTTGCGGTTTTGAAGAGTAGTTACTAGGCTGGACCGGTTGCTAGGCGAGCTTAGACCCAATCGCAGTCTTCTCTTAACTCCCTGTTACAAGGACTGTCAATTTTAGTTCCTAGAGATTTTACTCCTTTAGAAGCACAACAATCTACCATGGTCCACAGGGCTGTGTGAGAAGACAGCCCCCTAGAAACAGCCTAGGAGATGATCCTCAGGTTCCCCAGCAACCTCCAGCTGCATCTTGCCAAGTACTATGACCTGAAAGCTGGTTTCTCAATTGTTTGCCATCTAGGAGCTTAAGTGTGATGTTAGCTGTGAACACGGAAATGGGTACAGTGATGGTGTGATCGTTGTTGGTTTTCAGACTCAGTAACACACTCGGGACTAAATTAGTTGAGAATTAGTGTGAGAATCATTGCTTGCTAAAACCATCATGCCGGAACTCACTGATGTCACACAAAGTGCAAGCTCAACACTGGGCAAACAAAGTACAACTGAAATTAACAAGCATAATATAAGTAGTCTTGAAATATAAGCCTCTAAAAGGCATATATTATGTCTGCTTGTTCCATTCTCTGTGGTCAAATAAATACTACTGCCATTTACTATCTACTAATTTCCTATGGTAACGTTCACAGGAAAATTCACCGTCTCAACAGATACTAACATCATTAAGATGTTTCTGAAATTATCTTTGAGATGTCTGTCTGAGACAGGTAAAAGTACAGAGGAAATCAGGTTGCATACAGCTTCATGGAAAGACAATTTAAATTAGCAGCCAAGTCATTTGGAGGTTTTTGCTGTTGTTGTAGCTGTTTTGACATTTGGAGTTTTAACCCTGGACCATTAGCACACCATTACCTGGTTTTCATACTAGGAATGCCAGGTCAGCCTCAGCCACCCCCACCCCCACCCCTCACCCAGAGTCATTTTAAATGTCTCACTAAATTACAGAAAACCATGAATAAAAAGGATAGAATAGGATTTCATAAAAATATGATCCCAATCATATATAAAGAGACATCAACACAAGCCTCTGCTCCTTTGTCAGCATGGATTTAGACTCACCATCTCCTTCTCTTGGTCTGTGTATGAAAGTAACCTTTTTTAACCCTAAAAACTGTGGTCTTATCATCATAGAACAAAAATAGTTCCCTACCTATTCTACAAGTCTTATTCTGACTTTTAAACTATTTGCCCCTGTAAGATCTAAGTCATTGAATAATCTTGGAGTCACCTTTTCAATCTTCCTGGGTCCTGTACTAACCCGTTACATAAGATTTTGACTTGTAGTCATTTTTAATAAAAGTCATGTTGCTTTGTAGGGTGTGGCCAGCTGAATCGAGTCACGGGGCACAGTACAGAGACACGAGTCTCACTTTGAATAGCACACTGGTACTTTGGAAATTCAGCAGCTTTATACAAAGTCAGACAAAATGCAGAAGAGATGACAGGTTGCTATGAAAATGATGTCTTTGCATTCCCTTCTTGCCAAGCCCTAGCTGTGTGATGTAGGGAAGAAAGGGTGATGCGGTGCCTCTCCACTGCACATCTCTAAAATGAGTACGGTTCTCTTGCTATGGGTTTTTCTATATTAGAAAACCATGAAACCAGCTACAGAGAGCTTTCTGAACCTTCTATTTGAGTGCTTGCATCTAGTGTTTTCTCGGAGACCCTTATTACTCATTTTCCACGTCATTTTAATACAAATGTCCCAACTTCAGCCGATATTAAATATACTAAAGCAAAGAATTCTTTCATTCTCTTTGCTATGCCCTGCCTATTAGTGGGCAAACCACCTCTCTCTCTTGAATTTCAAAGGATGCTCTGGGAAAATGTCTGTGTGCTGAACAGAGACTGTTGCTGTGGCTATCATTTGTAATTCACCAAAGAAAATCTCAATAGAAAAATAATAACTCATCTGCAGAGGACAGGATAAACACAGTCCTGGCCTGGATACTGGTGTTTGTTCACAAGTAAATAGGTCATCCTGACTTCTAGCCTCCTGGGACACAGTCATCTGTACTTCACAGAGCTCCTGGGCAGACGCTGCTACACTGGCATCCTGTGGCCATTCTCAGAGTATCTCAGCCTCTGTCTATATTTTTCAGTAGTTGCTCTAGTGAGCCCAGTAGTTGGCACAGTTCCTTTTCATAGGCTTTGGCACTGGAAGATTATAACCACCTTTCCAATGGCTTGTCTTATTCATTTAACAGATATTAAGCCAGCTTCAAATACTGTAGTGTATATTATCTCAAAAGTCTTTGATAGTTGTCCTGGATACTCAGGCTGATGGACAAACCTGACTCATTCTAAAGCAATGTCACCTGGGGCCCCAGAGACTGTCCAGGCAGCGAGTGCCATCTTCCAGGCATCCCATTTTACCATCATGTAACTGTCACCAGTGCTATCAGGACACCTTGATAAAGCCAGCATCATATTTTAAAAATGATCTGCTATTATTATAAAAACTATTATCACCTCATAGCAGATCAGCTTCCTCGGGGGCACGGCCCTCTTCAAAAGGAACAGTACCTTCAGTTCATTGTTACACAAGCTTTCCCTGTAAACTGAAAGAAAGCGTGATTTTACTCGCTTTCAATTAAAACGGTTTACTACAGGGTTGGGCTGGCCCAGTCAGTAAAGCACTTGCCATGCAAGAAGTGGGAAGACCTCAGTCTCATCCCCAGAACCCATGTAAAAAACAGAGTGCGGTAGTATATGTTTATACTTCCAGAGCTGAGGAGGTAGAGACAAGAACATCCCTGGGGCTCACTGGCCAGTCTAAACAAATTGTTGAGATCCAGGATCAGTGGGAAACCTTGCCTCAAAAAACCAAAATAGAAGATCATCATGGTGAATGATCGTTTTGATGTGTTCTTTGATTCGGTTTGCAAGAATTTTGTTGAGTATTTTTGCATCGATATTCATAAGGGAAATTGGTCTGAAATTTTCTTTCTTTGTTAGGTCTTTGTGTGGTTTAGGTATAAGAGTAATTGTAGCTTCATAGAACGAATTGGGTAGAGTACCTTCAGTTTCTATTTTGTTGAATAATTTGAGGAGTATTGGTATCTCCTGAGAGGCTCTGACAATACCTGACTAATACAGATGTAGAGGCTCACAGCCATTCATTGAACTGAGTACACTGTCCCCAATGAAGGAGTTAGAGAAAGGTTCTATGGAGCTGAAGGGTTTGCAGCCCCTTAGGACGAACAACAATTACTAACTAGTACCCTCAGAGCTCCCAGGGACCCAACCACCAATCAAGGACTATACAGGGTGGGACTGAATGTTCTGGCAGCATGTGTATAGTAGAGGATTGCAAATTTGATCATCAATAGGAGGAAAGGACCTCAGCCTTGTGAAGGTTCTGTGCCCCAGTGTAGGGGAATACCAGGGCCAATAAGTGGGAGAGGGTGGAGTGGCAGGCATGGGGAGGGGGGAGGCAAAAGAAGTTTGTTCTTGTTGTTTTTGTTTGTTTGTTTGTTTGTTTGTTTGTTTTTTGGAGGAGAATCTGGGAAAGGGAAAATTTACATGTAAATAAAGAAAATATCTAAAAAAAAAAAAAAAAA
>JADRCD010187560.1:0-12560 GCA_019843815.1 Montemys delectorum
CCAGTAGTATCATGGAGCCTCTGCACAGCTCTCTAGGGAACTGCAGGCATTTCTAGCTATTGGGACTCTTCCAGGTGAATGGAAGGCAGCAGGGAATGCCTGTTATTAGCATGTCCCTTCAGCAGCCTTTGTTGTGTAAGTCCAGGGTGGTTGCTGAGGGTGCAGGAGTATTCTGGTCACGATCCTGGCTTGTCTTGTCTGTTATACTTGATGGAGACATTTGAAGATCCTTACTATAGTGACCAGTGATTAGGGTTTGAATGCCTATAACCTGGCCCAGACTTTGACCAGTTTTTCCTGATACTGAAGGTAACAGTGAGGGCTGTTGGACAGAAAGAAAACAGGAAGGAGTCAGATAGGGGCAGATCTCTGGCCTGTTCATGGTTAGCATGCAGCAATGTTGACAGAGTTACAAATAAAACTCCAGAGAGAAATGGAAGAGTGCAGTGGAGAAAGGACCAGGAGAAAAGGCGGATATCCTGAACTTAACTCTGTAGTGATGGGTATGAGGAATGGGAACATAGGTCCAGCAGGGTAGAAGGATGGGTGCACTTGTGAGAAGAGAAGTTGGACTGGTGCAGAGTGAAGGAGTACATCAGTGGGAAAGCTGGGGGTGTGATGGGGTCCTTGAGTGGAGCTGTTCTCTACAGACATTGAAACTTAGCTTTCGAACTTAAGCTGGGTGTGGTGGTGAGTACCTGGAATCCAGCAGGACAGGGGTGAGGGCAGATGGAGCAGGAGTTGAAGGCCACCCTTAGCTACATGGTTTTGAGACTAGTCTAGACTGTTGGAGCATTGCAAAAACAAAACAGGGATTAGGTGAAGAGAGAGAAGCTATGTCTGAAATCCCATCATTCAGGAGCTGAGGCAAGATGGTTTGTATGAGTTAAAGGCAAGCAATTGACCTGTGCAGCTACCCCAGTATTGTCCTAGGACTCTCACACATGTGCTGTGGTATATGTGTGTCCCTATTCAGATAAATATATAATATACAAGATAAAACCAATTAATTAAAATTTAAAATATATGATAAACTTCAGAGAAAGGGACTTTGTCCTACCAGGTACTGACTGATTTATGGCCAAACTGACCCAGTTTAGTCCCTAACTGCTGGGCTTGACTGCCTTGCAACAGTCTCTATTCTAGGAAGTCTCCTGCTTCCTCCGAGGAGAGAGCCAGCAGTATCTTACTAACTAGGCCCTCAAGCTTTGCAGGATTGGAAACCTGGTACCCTGCTTCTAGCTGGCTTTGTGGGCAGTAAATATCTGGCTACTGTTCCCACAACTTGTGTGGCTTTTCTAGGAGGTGAGCCAGCACAGAATCAAGAGTCAGAAGGGAATTAGGTTTGCTGTTGAGTGGGGATGAGCAACTAAGAGCCAGTGTATCAGTAGGATAGTTTGTACACTGCAGCCCAGAGCAAGCAGGGAAGGACAGAAAAATGGGTGATTGAGAGCATGTCACAGACAAAATTTCCCTTGATGATATGTAGAGAAGCTCCTGAGACTGACCATCACTAGCTGCAGTTGCTGGCAAGATCTCAAGCAGGTTCTTTGCTCCTGATTCCGGCTCTTTCCTCACTTTGGGTATCCCTGCTGCCAAGATCCCGGGGGCTATTGTATTCGCTCAGCTTGTATCCTTTGACCTGCCCATCTGCAGCCAGGCTCACATCCCTCTAGCTTGTCCACACGATGCTTATAGCACAATGTCTGTTCTGGAAAATAACTGTGCTGTACCTGTAATAGCTGTATATCAAATGTCTACTCTGGGCCCTATAGCTAGATGTGTGCTAGGACCACCAGAGGGTCACAAGCTCTTTGCCACCCGGGCTCCTCAGGCATTTTGTATTCATCTGCCTAGTGAATGCTTTTTATGGACCCTGTACAAAGACCTATACATGTTTAAACTTCATGTAGTAGTACATTGCCTGATTTTCTCCAATCTTTTAAAAAAATTCTACAGTCTTGTTTATTTCTTGATATTTGATGTTTATTTCTAACTTCTGGTTAACCCAAAGTATGAGAAACAAGTTGATTAATAAAGATACTCACCATATTAGAAGAGGAAAAGGTCAAGATTTGAGCCCTATGTGTAGTTGAGCTTGCTCAGCTAGACACCCACCAGTAAGAACCTGTTGTGTGAATTTGGAGATGGAGTCCACTGTCAGAGCACTTGCCTAGCTTCTTCAGGATCTGACATTCAATCCTTAGTACCATAAAACAAGGCAATATGAACACTAAAGGCCAGAGAGACAGTCTGCCCTGTGTGTGTCACCCTACCCCAGAGAGTCAGTCTACCTTGTGTATGTCATCCCACCCCAGGCTCCATCTGGTAGCACAGGCCATAGGCCTATTTTCTTGAGGCAGGGGCTTTGAAAAAAACTCAAGGCCAGCTAGGGCATCTTAAGAAAAGTGAATAATGGGGCTGGGGAGATGGCTCAGTGATTAAGAGCACTAACTACTACTCTTCCTGAGGTCCTGAGTTCAATTCCCAGCAACCACATGGTGGCTCACAACCATCTGTAACGGGATCCAATGCTATCTTCTGGTATGCCTGAAGATAGCTACAGTGTACTCACATACATAAAAATAAATGAACATATCTTTAAAAAAAAGAAAAGTAAATAATAAGAAATAAAAAGAAATGATAATAAGAATAAATGAAAAGAGGGCCTGAGGTAGGGGTCACTGGTAGAGCACTGCTTGCATCCCTAGTACTGGGAGGTGGGGAGATAGATGGGGGTGGGCGAATCAGGTATATTAGCTTGAGGCCATGTTGGTTTTGTTTTTGTTTTTGTTTTGTTTTGATTTTTGTTTTTTGTTTTTCGAGACAAGGTTTCTCTGTGTAGCCCTGGCTGTCCTGGAACTCACTCTGTAGACCAGGCTGGCCTTGAACTCAGAAATCCATCTGCCTCTGCCTCCCAAGTGCTGGGATTAAAGGTGTGTGCCACCACCGCCCGGCTGAGGCCCATGTTTTACTATGTGGTTCATAAATGTATTGTTGAGACCTTACTGAAAGATAAATAAGTCCTGCTGTTTGTGTTCTAGATCATGAAATTTCATAATGTTAGATTGATAGATGCTAGGTGAATCTTCCCATGTCATTTGCCAACTTATCACTATTAATATGCTTCAGACTCTAGTCCTGTCCACTTTAGGGAAGTAAAATGACATTTGTCTCTGGCTGCCCTGGTCCTTTTCTTTGTCAGCATTCGAGTCTTATGTTCATCGTTCAGTATTTCCAGTTATTCATCATACACCATCTCTCTTGGTGAATTCAGGGGCACTTTGAGGATCAGCTGGCTTACAGCTTTTTGCCCAGTCCTCTTACCTGAACCAGCTCCTGCAAGGCCTCAGCAGATACTTGATGACTAAATGAGTAAATGGAGATCGAGGACTGCTCTCTGGTCCATGAGTGGTCTGTGTGCTTGTAGATTCTTCTTCATGTGATTCTGCACTGACTCTTGTGGCCTTCTGTTCAGTTCAGGGCCCCAGACCCTATTTGGTCCAGGGTTCTTCTCATCAGCAAGCCTGGCTATCTTGTTTGTCTGACCTTTCATCTTGTGCATCTACCCAAGTCTTATTATCACAGTAGCCTCTTGGAGCAGTGCTACCTTCCACAGTGCACTATAGATGAGAGTGGTTTCTTTCCCCTTCATCCTGGAAGCCCTTCAAGGACTTGTCATTCTTGGTGTCATTCTTGTGAGGCAGAGTTGGGCAGGTCTGAGTGGGTCAACCTCTCCCAGAGTGTGGCAGTTTTTTCTCTGTGTAGCCCAACAGCAGTCAACTTGTATCTAGACTACATGGTGTATCAAACAGCTTTCATAGACTGTCTTATTTTTCTTCCTTCCTTCCCCTTCCCAACCCCCTCATGAGGTAAAGGGTTCTTCGGGTGGGGTAGACCACTTTGGGTAACTTGCCAAAGGTCACATGGCAGTAATCAATGAAGCTGGAGTTCCCCTCTTTTAAGGTCCTGTGAGTATCTCCTTATGCCCGGGAGCGAGTAGTGCCTTGGGTCGTCCAAGATCTACAAGGGTAGCCCTCCAGCAGACTACACTGTAATGAGGAGCTTCTGATGCTGTGACTCTAACCCTATTTGTAAGGCTCACAAGCGGCCACAGACCAGTGGAGCATAAGGTTTTTGACTTTCATTCCTTGAAGAGTAAAGTAACCACCTTGTACTTAGACCTAGCAAAGAATGTGTCTTCTGTTTTCACCTTGGCTTTAGTCTGAGAGCCAGTGTGAGGAATAGCATACACTTTATAAGGCTGTGCTCAGACTTCACCTGTGCTGTATTGCTAAGTTCTGTTTCCTGCCGGATGAGGGTTCAGGAAGTCTTTTGTATAACCTAATGCCAGAAGCTGAGGCGTTCCCACATGATAAAAGGCTTTATCTAAAAAAGAAGTCTGGGGCTGTCGAGATGGCTCAGCAGGTAAGAGCACTGACTGTTCTTTCCCGAAGGTCATGAGTTCAAATCCCAGCAACCCCATGGTGGCTCACAACCACCTGTAATGAGATCTGACGCCTTCTTCTGGTGCATCTGAAGACAGCTGCAGTGTAATTATTTACAATAATAAATAAAAAAGAGGTCTGTGAGGCTCTCTTGGCTCCTCATGTTCTGATGCCTCACTCCTGTGGTATTTCTCAGGTCTACTTGTATGTTTGGGGTTGTACGGTCTCCACCCTTACTACAACTCAAATATGAAGTCTAGAGGTGCATCCCCACTCCTAAGAGGAGGGTTTGGGGGATGCACAGGCCATTGTCAGCCAGATCTTAGATAATAAGAAACTTCTGAGAACTTGGAACTCTTGGGGTCTGAAGATGGGCAGCATTAATCTGTCAGCTTGGAGTGTTGGACTAGGCCTGTGCAGAGCTACCACTACCAACATCTCAGTGACCAAAGGCAGCTCCTTTAACCTCTGAGGGTCTTTTCTTTGTCTGTAAACTGGGAGAATGAGCACAATGCCTGTTGTAAGGAATTGAGGAGTGCATCAGGTAATAGATGATAAGAGTGAGAACACATAGTAGGCTTCTATACAGACGTATTAGAAATCAAAAGGCTTGAATAGCCAGCCTAGGAGATAAATCACTTGGTTTACTTCTTTTTAGCAGATATTCTGTGAATAAGTGGGAAAACCATAGGCAATTAATTACCTAAGGTCCTGGTTTTCCTTCTGCTTAGATTATCCAGCAAGAGGAAGGCCCAGGCCTAAAAATACCAGTCCCCAGTACCCCTTGAACATACTTGACTGCCATTTGCACCTTGAGTTCACAGGTCAGTGGAGACCAAGGGACCATCTCTGTCTGATCCCTGATGACTGTCCTTTTCTCCCCACAGGTATCGCCTTCACAGATCTCCCGGTGAGTACAACAAGAAACGGTCTTCCTCCTCCTGGGCTGTTGAGGGCTGCCAGGGTGGTGGTGGTACCTGCACGTGCAGGGTGTGGAGTCTGGCCCTTTCCCCAAGCAGGGATGTGTGATGTGCTGCCAGCTTGAGGGTGCCAGTAAGGGTTACCCTGCTGGCCGTCCTCTTTCTTCAGCAGCAAGGCCTGGTCCTTCTACACGTCTCTTAGCAGGTGACAGAAATTTGTGGCATTTTCTAAGGCAGTTGTGGGTAGGGGTAAGGAGGGTGGTGGTGGAAGAGGGTAACTCCATGGGACAGGCTGATCTGAATGTCTGTGAATCCAGCCAGTGGACTGGGTTCGGCATATAGGAATTGCTCCTGAACTGGAGCAATCTGGGCCAGGAATCTGGTCCTTATCAATGCCCATCAGAGATCTCTGAGGAAAGTCATCACGTCTGGAAACCTAAACTGCTACTAGTCAGTGTTTCCTGGGCTTTTCTTTTCTTAGAAAAGAATGGAGTTCCCTGTCAGCTCACTCTGGGGTTCATCCCCACCTTCTCTGTCCCATTGCTTTACTGAGTTTTTGGTACAGGCATTGTCACATGCAGAACCTTCACCCACAATGCTGGGAGCCTGGCATGGGTCTTTTTGCCCTGGCTCTAAAAAGGAGAAACTTGTTGACTTTGGTGGCTGTTTTAGGACCCTGGGTATCCCATCATGCCCAGGGAAGTGTCTTTTTGATCTGAGGGCCTCTGAATCTTAACTGCAATACCTACAGTCGTGTTTGAACTTCCTTCCTTCATACCTGGAACCCCCAGAAAGGGGCTGTTGTCCTAGGCAAGGGGAGCAGACTCAGAAGAATTCTGACTCTGGCTGGGGAAGCGTCTAGGTATGGAGACATGACGTGAAATGAACCGATGCGAGTGTGGGCAGTGTGCTGTCAAGTGCTGGAAAGATTGGGAAATGTCCCTGGGCTTTGTCTGTGGTGTGGAAGATGAGAGAAAAAGAAAGGAAGCAGAGAGTGAAGGTTTTGGCCTTGTGGTGGGCTGAAACCCATGTGCTCAAAAATGTGTGTGGTACTTATGAGCGACCTATTGCTGGAGGAGCGGAAGCGGGAGAGGGTACAGGGGAGCCAAGGGTAGTTAGTAGTGCACACTTGGGAGGTGGAGGCAGCCAGGTGACCTTCAACTATGTACATACAAAGGAGTCCTGGAAAAAATGGTGTCTAGTGGCATGGGGAGGAGGTGGGTAAAGATCTGGGTGGTGGCATGGGAGCTACTGAATGAGGAGTGGCCTCACCAAGTTGGTCTTGGGAAGTGGACAGTAAAAGCACAGCCTTTCATAAATCACTGAGTTAGCCTCTCACGGGAAGAGGGTGGCCCTTCCATTACCAGCTCCAGAAGCAACTTACCAAGTCTTCGCCTGTTCTCATCAATGGTCCTCCTCCCTGTGTCATCCCAATCCCTCATGTACCTCTTTTTTGGTAGCCAAGGGATCCTTGGCCCTGCATCTCTTCCCAGAAGTCATAAACCACCACATACATAGCACATTTTTATTAGTACATATGTAGGGGTATACAACCCTGTCTGCTACTGTGTAGCTTGGCTGAGTTCTGTAAGGGGTTCCCAGGCCTCGGGGACACAGTAACCTTTGATGCAGAACAGAGGAGACTTTCCATGTGAGGCCTTACTTGCTTTTCTTTTTCTTCTCCCTCAAGCTTTTGGGTATAATTTTCTGCTAATGAGGTAAACTAAATGTGATTGGTCCCTACTGTTCCTGTCATGCAAGTCTCTTCCAGTCCTAGTGTTGGCTGCTAAGAGCCCTGGAAGTGAAGAGAAGCCCTGCAGCCCTGCTTCCCGCAGGGCCTGACTAATATTCATTCTTTTCCTCAGGCCAACCTCTACCCCACCGTAGGCCTACAGACACCTGGGGAGATTGTGGATGCCAACTTTGGGCAGCAGCCCTTCCTGTTCGACATTGAGGACTATATGCGGGAGTGGCGTGCCAAAGTCCAGGGCACTGTGCATGGCTTTCCTATCAGTGCCCGCCTTGGCGAGTGGCAGGCGGTGCTGCAGAAGTGAGTGTTATCCCCCGTCCCCCAGGCCTCATGGTACTGCGACGCTGTTGACGGTTGCAGTGGTGGGCATGCTCCTGGGAAGCACTGGCAGAGGGCTCAGCTGCCATACTTCCCTCTTGTCAGTGCACATTGTCAGTGCACATTACTCTTTATGCTTTGGAGCTGCTCCTGGTTAAACCTTGCCTGGGGCTCACACACATAGTGCTCTTGTCGAAGACCTGAGTTCAATTCCAAGCACCCATGTCAGGTGGCTCACAACCACTTGTAATTCCAGCTCCAAAGGCTCTGACATTGCTAGCCTCTTGAGGCACATGCTCTGACATGTACAAATCCACATAAGAGACTACATATATATATAACTCAAAATAATAACAATTTAAAAAAAAAAAACTTCCCCTCAGCCAGCTCACGAGACTTCTGTTTGTAAGATCACCAGCACAGGCTAGGCATGGTGGTGTACACGTTTAGTCCAGCACTTGGGTAGCAGAGGCAAGCAGGTATCTGTGAGTTTAAGGTCAGCTTATCTACAATAGTAAGTTCCAGGACAGTCAGGGCCTTGTCTTTAAAAATACCACCACCAACAACAAAAGGAACTAACTAGCACAGCTGTGTTCCTTCCCAGGGCTATTCTGTAGAAGTTCTAGAACTACTATGGTTTATTCTTCTGTGGACACTTTTTTTCTGCTATAAAAAAAATCCATATTGCTGCCAAACATGGTGGCACATGCCTTTATTTCCAGCAGTCAGGAGGCAGTGGCAGGTGCTCTCTGAGTTTGACACTAGCCTGGTCTACAGAGCAAGTTCCAGGACAGCCAGGATTATTACATAGAAAAACCCTATCTCAGAAAGCCATTAAAAAAAATAATACGCATTGCAAGGCTTTGGCTTGAGGTCACTTTACAGGATCATCCCTGTGTCCATGGTATCAGGGAAGGAGTGGATCAAGCTAGCATGCTTCCTGGTTAGTTCAGTCTAAATTGTCTTGGAAGCCAGTGTTGCGGAGACTCCAACACGAGGGCAAGTTTGGGTCTTTCTTTCACTGGCCAACTTTATACTTGGCTGAAGCAATGACTCTTACTCACCTACCTGTTAGAAGGTGGGTGTTAGCTTGGCTCCCTAGAGTGGGGAAGGGTCTGGCTTCTACTAACCCCGATCATTGTTCTGCAAAGACACGAGGGGCCAAGAGTAGGCGTGTAATATGCACTGGGTTCTCATCCAGTCTCAGTCCGTCTCAGTCCCCTACCCCAACTCCACCCTTTCTCCTCCACTGACTTTCTCTTTCTTTTGAACTCGGGGCTTTACATATGCTCGGGAAAGACTGTCACTGAGTCATATCCCCAGTGTTCAGCCTTCCTTCCTTGAGGGGCTGATACTAAAGCAGCCTTGAGGAGGGTTGAGGTACAGATAGCCAGGCCCTTGCTGGGAAGAACAGCGTGACCATCTCTGGTTCCCAGCCTGGCAGCTGAGAATTGCCTCCTTGAAGGCCACAGCAATGCCATTCCCCACAGCATGCTTTCTGGTTGGGCAGGAGAAGAGGCGGAGTTACCTTCAGGGTCTGGGCTCAACACATGGAAGTTTTTTGTTTATATGTATGTATCCATGTGCCTGTATGTGTCCTATGCAGCATTTGCTATAAAACCTGTGTATAATTTGTGTCCTGTTATTTCACATAATTTTATAAATATTGCAAATGGTTGGGCTTATCTTGGAGATAGATTTGTCACAGGCTTCATGTCTGGCTGGCTTCCCTGGTGAGACTCAGGTGTTATCTTCTTCCCCCTCCCTCCCCTCCTCCTCCTCCTCCTCCTCCTTCTCCTCTCCTCCCCTCTCTGTGATAGCAGTAGAATGTATCATGTTCATGCATGCTAGGCAGCCACAGTACTGCTGACTTGAATCCCCAGCTCCTGTTTCTTTTGCTGGCATAATCAACACTTTTATAATAAAGAAATTTGTATATATTATATTACTTTCTGAGGCTAAAGATATGGCTCAGCGATTAAGAACACTTGCTACTCTTGTAGAGGACCAGGTTTGGTTCCCAGGATCCACATGACAGCTTACAGCCGGTCGTAATTCTAGTTCCCAAGGGTACAACACACTCTTCTGTACTCTGCAGGCACCAGTCATACACACCAGCCACACTCACAGTGCATATGCTTACATGCAGGCAAACACTCAAATATATGAAACAATAAGGAAATAAGAAGGGCTTAAAGTTTACTTTGGTGTCCTCCAAAGTAGTGTTCTTAATTTAAACTGTGCTTATTTTGTTAGAAACTTATTTATTTTTCTCTTCTATGTATTAGTGGTTTGCCTGTAAGTAGGTATGTATGTGTACTGTGTGTGTGCATGGTACTTGTGGAGACCAGAAGAGGGCATCAGATCCCCTGGAACTGGAGTTACAAACGGGCTGTGAGCCACCATATGAGTGCTGGGAACCAAATCCAGGTCCTCTGCAAAAAAAAAAAAAACCAAGTGCTATTAAACCACTGAGCCATCTCTCCAGCCCCAAGAAAATACATTTTGGAATTATCAATGTTCATAATGGTCTCATCTGAACCATTTTTTAAAAAATACATTGCTCTTCTGTTTATGATAATAATAGTTACAGTTACTTTCCAAGAGTATAATATTTTTGTCTAAAATTAAAGCTTTATTGAAAAACTGACACCAAAATAACATAGGAGTATATTATTTTTTTAAAAGAATGTATTCTATAATAAAAAGTTACATTTGTTTTCAGTTCATGCCAAGTGTTTTGTTTATACTATCTGATTTATCCCCTAAAACATAAGAAGCCAGCCAGCCACAAGTGTACAGCCTTAGAACATTCTCCCCATATCTGACCACACAGGTCATGAGAGCTTATCTTTGTACACATGCATGTACATGTACACATGTGCATGCATACATATGGCATTGCTCAGCCAGCTTTAGTGGGTTAAATTGTTCTTGTACATTATGCCCTTCCACAAAGACTGTGCCCTATCAACCGTGAGGTGCCTGTCTCTTCCTAGCACAATCAGCCTGGTATCTTGAATTCTTGCACCCTTGATACGTGGTATATTATGAAGTTAGTTTGGCCCATATTCCTCCTATTCCTCTAGAGCAGTGGTTCTCAATCTTCCTAATGCTACGATCCTTTAATATGTTCCTCATGTTGTGCTGACCCTCAGCCATAAGATTATTTCCACTACTTCAAACTATATTTTTGCTACTGTTACAAATCATAATGTAAATATCTGATATGGAGCTTATTTGATAGGCGATTCCCAAAGGAGTTGTGACCCATGGGTAGAGAGCCACAAGTCTAGAGCCAGTGCTACCAAGTGGGAGGCTCAATGAGGACACAGATAATTGTAACTAGTACAGATAGCCCCAGAGTACACTGGGGACACAGATACTTGTAACTAATACAGATAGCATTTCTGACCATTTTCTTAAGTTTAGTAGTTCTGTCACATGTGGCTGTGTCAGGCGCCCTCTGTGTCCTGGCAGCTGCCAACATTGCCTGGCTAGTTGCCATTTTAGGTAGCCCTGGGTAAGCTCAGTGACTAGATTTGGACTTGCAGCAGTCTACCAGAAGACAGCCATTACCATAAGCTGGAGGCCCTCACATCCCAGAGAACTGTAGCTACTCTTGTGACCTGTGAGCGCACAGGGGGAAGTTCTTATTTCCTTTACCCCTTACAGGTCACTCCAAGGTATGTGTAGGGCAAACCTCTTGGGGATGTATGTAGTCCCCTCCAGTACTCCATGGCAAATGTGGGTCTTGAGTGTTACCTTGAGCTCTTCTTTTTTTCTAGCATGGTCTCGTCTTACCTGGTGCATCATGGGTATTGTGCCACAGCCACAGCTTTTGCCCGAATGACTGAAACCCCGATTCAGGAAGAGCAGGCATCCATAAAGAACAGACAAAGTAAGGTTAATTTTTCTCTCCTCATGCCTTCTTACCTACCCCTGACTCTGTAGCTCATTCCTGGTTAGTCTGTCAAGTGTACAGCCTAACCTTATCCGTACCATCCTGGAGACCAACTTGTTGGCTCCAGTCCCTGCTCCTGTCCTTCATTCAAGATAAAACTGACACAAGGGCAGCCAGTGGCCTCAAAAGGTCTCAGAGCAGCCTCCCTAACACACTTGGGAAATCAAGTGTAGGCCTCATCCTGTCATGGCAGAATCCTGTTCCTCCATGTTTGCTTCCTCTCCCTGTCCCCTGAATTGTAGATTCTACTTGGCTTCCTATTTGTGATCACCCAAAAGGAGTTTTTATTTGTACTACACACTGTTCTGCCTTTGCCATTGCATACTCAGGTTTAACCATTCTGCTAGTTTGTAGCCAGAGAGAGGACTCCATGCTCAGGCAGGGTGAAGCGATGCTCTGTGACTGTTGCCATGCTAGCTCACTGCTTCCTACCTCTTGTCCTACCCTTTGCAGGTAACCAATTCTCTCTTGACCAAAGGCAGCTCTCCTAGTATTCTGTGTGTTTGGAATATTTTAATGGAAGGAGGGGGTGGGATAGAGAACAGAACCTACACATTTTAAGATAGGAGGTAGAGAGGACAATGTAGGTGACTGGAGATGTGCATATAAATGTGTTTGTGAGTGCCTGCCTTTGTGTCTCTGAGCCCATCATCTCTGTGTCTGTGTATGTGCATGTGTCTGTGTCTTCCCAGATGGGCTGTGCTCAGCCAGGTAGGTGGAAAGGTATCCTGTTCTTGACTTGGGATCTACAAATGAAAGAGCCTCAGGCCAGAGTCACAACAAGATGCACCAGGCCCTAGGACAAGGGTGAGAAGGCAATAGCAAGATGCTGATGGCCAGAGAGACGCCATCATTAGAGATGCCAGTGTGAGGTAGTCTACCTCTTCTTTCAGTAGGGAGCACACTACAGCATTTACAGATTGTCAAGATGTGGGCCTCGCCCAAGCCAGTCCACACTCCTATGAGACCTGAAGAGAGAACAATCTATCAAAGAGGTGTCCTCAGGCTGTCCAGAAATGCCTCCCTCACTACCTCCCTGGCTGTCTATGCTCTGCAGTAGTCTTCCAGACTCATCTCCGACCTCTGGGCTATGAGCTCTTCTTGTTCTCCTCTCAGATTCTAAACCAGCCTCTGCTGTGGTCCTAGACAACCATATTTTC
>JADRCD010187561.1:0-11700 GCA_019843815.1 Montemys delectorum
AATGCAGGAAGCACATCTTCCAGGTCCATGTACACCTTCATTCTTATAAAGCTCTGCTGCAAAGGTGTTCCCCCTGCTAAAGCTTTATTTATAATAAGGCAAAAATAGATATACTTAAATTGTCCAAGTCTGTTCTGTGCCTAATGAAGAAGGTATATGTGTGTATACGGGAGAGTGTGCCTGTGTGCACATGCCTATGTAACACCGACATGTGCAATTGCATGTCCAATTCTGTCCAGATACCCGTGGAAGGCTCACAGCCCCACCTCTCCAATGTTCATTGAGAGGGGAGCAGAGTTTGTTTCAGTTCTTGTCTGGCACAGTTGAGAGCAGCCTAGCGGTACCCATACAGGGTAGTTTAATAGGCTTCATTAAAGCCTCAGGGGTGGCTGAGGATCCATAAACCTTATTCAGGGAACTGGGTAGAGGCATCCCCTAGCCCAGGGAAAGGAGATGAGAACTCCAATGGAGGAGATGGCCCTCTAAGGAGCCAGGACTACTGTGGTGGTCTCCATAGGACTTACGGACAGAGCAGCCGCAGGGGAGCTTTGATTACCTTCTCTTCGGTCCAACTCAGCGATTCCCTCACACCCAGCCCCCTTCTGCCAGAATCTTTTCCTTTCCTATCTTAGGAACATGAAACCAAGCTGAGGGAGACGAAGAGGACACAATGGATAGGTTTCCCCTGATCTTGTCTCTGCCAGTTTGTTTTGACACAGTCTCCGAGTTTCTTATCAATCACCATGTGTGGTGACTAAAAGTCTGTTTTCACATCAAATATAGATCCCTTCCCCCCAGCACAAAGGCTTTGTCTCTCCCTTGTGATTTTTGTTCCAATAATATCACGTCCACTTCAGGGACTGTGAATGGCTTTCACAGTCGTGGAAAGGTCACACACAGAGATTGAGATAAAAGATAAGTGTAAGTGTTAATATAGTATGCCAGGGGGGCAAAGGCATTTAAATATGTGTGTGATGCCTGTGGATCCAGGGTCATTTCATGAACTGAACTACAAATAAATTAGGTTTTTGAAAAGTTTCTGATTTCCATTTCTGGTGACAAGTCTGAACAGGCCTTCTGAGCCACTACCTTACTGAAAACAGTAATCTATAAATGTAAGAATAATATTTATAAATTATATTTCTGAGCTAAGAAGGAAGTGAGAACCACAGATGTGAGAAGTGGGTTTTTATTTACCTCAACCGGCTGCTAGAATAGTCTCCACAACATCAGAGACCCTGTCACTGTTTTTCAGCGCTCTATCCTCTCCATCTACAGCAGGTAGTAGGCAATCAATTCGTACGTTGTAGACAGCCAAAATGTATATAATATACAGCACATACATATATAATGTATATAAAGATGCACCAGGGTCCCAGTGTTTCCCTATTGGAGTTAAAGATCACACATACGCAGAGAAGAATAAAACTAAAAAGGCGGGAATCATACAGGTAGTGACAGACTGGCATCAGCATTAGCTCTGATTCAACATGAATACAGATGGCATGTTCAAAGACATATATGCATTAGTATTCACACATATGTTACTCGGTGTCAGAGCTTAGAGGTCCTTGAAGTAAAAATATTGTCTCAATGAGCACACACAGAACACAGATCTTGGCTTCCAACAACAGTCTCCAACAAAAGGAACTGTGATTTTTGGAGAAATAAGATTCTAGAAAAATAAGAAAATATGCAATACTAGCCTGCGGCATCTTATATAGCATGGAACTGACCTTTCACACAAGGAGGGATGGAGGCTCGAGGGGAGGCATGAATCACATGGGGAGGCACATCTCTATGTGATGAAACTGGAAGCCTATCTCACCAGCCTGACCTCCCAGCCACTGCACAAGCCAATGCCAAGCTATGTTCACATAGACTGTAAGAATTTAAAAACAAAACCAGGATCCCCAGTTTCCCGAACTAAAATATATTTCAGGAGATGAATTGCTAACTAGTGACCAAAGCTTTTCTTGCTTTTGATTGGAAGGCGGGAATGTCCACAGAATTTGCCAAGAAGGCTGGAGGCAAAAGATAACAAATGGAGAGGGGATATGGAGAAAAGATGTTTGTGAAAATCTTCAACAATGGTTGACACTTTGCTGGAGAGCCTTCCTTAGAGAAGAAGGCAGAGATGTACCTGTTGCAATGAAAATTGGATTTAGTGGATGTTTCTCTATTTTCCTTCTTATGCATAACCTAAACTCAGGACACTTCAGATCAATGGTTCTGAACCTTAATGCTGAGACCTTTCATTAAAGTTCTTCATATTGTGGTGACCCCCCCAACCATAAAATTATTTCATTGCTACTTTATAACTGTATTTTTGCTATTTATGTATCTATTTATTTATTTAATTTTATTCTTTAATCCTTTTTTACAGTCCAGACTTTATCCTCCTCTCTGCCAGACCCAGCAGTCCTCTGCTGTGTATGTGTTGGGGGCCTCATATCAACTGGTGTATGCTGCCTGTTTGGTGGCTCAGTGTCTGAGAGATCTCGGGAGTCCAGGTTAGTGGAGACTGCTGGTCTTCCCATGGAGCTGCCTCAGCTTCTTCCAGCATTTCCCCAATTCAATCACAGGGGTCCCTGGCTCCTGTCCATCGCTTGGGTGCTGGTAGCTGTGTCTGACTCTTTAAGCTGCTTGTTGGACCTCTCAGAGGGCAGCCATGCTAGGAATTTCGCTATTGTTTGGGATCATAATGCAAATACCTGTGTTGTCTGATGGTCTCGGGTGACCCCTGGGAAAGGGTTGCTTGGGGTCCCAATCTACAGGTTGAGAACAATTGATTTAGATGTAATCAGCACATCAAGGCTGAAAGACAAGAGGGCAGCCACACACTGTATAGAGATTGGGAACCCAAGGAAAGTCGCAGAGGTGGGTTAGGTTGATGCTCTGTTTGTTTCTTTGTCCACTTTATCCCAGACTGAGACTGGAAGGAGCAGGCAGCCCAGGAGTGGGGATGATATGGCCCAAATCACAAAACCAAGCTGCAGGCTCCAGCTGCAGCCTGTGCTCTAACCAAAGGAGCAGGGAGTAGGCAGCTGAGCAACCCAACACATTTGGACAATAGCCACACCCCCTCAGCCAAGCAGGGCAGGGTAGAGTCCCTCTGACAACCAAGGCAGAGTGTGGGGCTACACTTACGACTCCCCTAAATTATATCTATCTAATAAAACACACAGACATTATCTACATAATACTATAAAATGCTGACTCAAACAGCAGAGAAGATCCAGGTAAATGGAGAAACTGCATCATCGTGGATTGGAAGGCTCAGTATGCAATTTTCTCAAAACTGATGTCAAGGCTTATTTCTTCTTAATGTGACAAAATAAAATATAATAAGATAAAGCAAAAAACCATCATGTGGAAGTTGAATAAGTCAGCTCAAGTGAAAGAAAAGAATTTGAAGAGAAGACACAAGTATCAGAGGCCCACTCATCCTCACACTCGGAGTCCCATAAAAAGACCAAGCTAATAGCTCTAATATATATGCAGAAGACATGGTGCAGCTGCACGCTTCCTGCCCGTGCTTTCTGCTTCCGTCGCTGTGAGCTCATATATACTTTGCTTAGTTGATTCAGAGGGCCTTGTTTTCCTGGTGTCTATCCTCTCTGACTCTTACAGTCTTTCCACCTCCCTGCAGAATTGAGGGGAGGGATTTAATGGCAACATCCCATTTAGACCTTCCTCTTGATGTCTGCCTAGAGGTCTCTGCAACTGTGTCATCAGCATCCAAAATCACAGCTCTCCTGATTCCCACTGAGTTAAAACCATAGCTGATCTTCTCCATGCCTTCTTTGGCTGAGAGAGTGGTAGTACCATCTCTACCCTTTCATTATCAGCACCAGGGAGAAGGAAGGAAGCATAGGCATACTATTTGAGATGTAATACAACATCAACAACTGCTTTAGAAGCTAACAGTAATATCTCTGTGCCAAACAGCAATTGCTTTCATGGACATGTCCCCCTAAGACCCTACATATCAGTGTTTCTAACAGCTTTGAGACGATCCAGATGTCCGTTAACATGAATGTGGTGAAATAAATGCCAGTACAAGCACATCGTGAGACACCCCTCAGCGATGAGAAGTAATCAACCAGTACACACAACAGCTTGGATGAAAGCCAGTCTCAGACGATTGTCTACCACATGGTTCCATTTTACAATAATGTTCCTGAAGTAACAAAATTTGAGACATGTAGAGAAAATTAACGATTGCCAGGTGAGAAAAAATTAAGCAGAATCAGGAGGCTATGGAGGTGCATGCGGAAGGCAAAGGTGGAGGGTCTTATTGGATCTCAATGGCATGAGCATCTTTATCCTGCATCATGGTCCTGAGTTTAATGTAATACTGAGGCTTTGCAAAATGTTTCCTTTTGCACACTGGATCTCTGTGTCATTTTCTACAGGTGCAAAGTATCTTATAATTGTTTGAAAGCGAGAGCTTAATTAAAAAAACAGGTGAGATAATTAGTTTTTTAAAAAAGGAAGAATTACTTATTATTGTGTTAATCCGACGACAGCAAGAAATAGTTAGCAAATAAATCTAAAATTTTCGCTATTGAGATGGGATGTTCAGATTAGTCTCAGGCAAAGCATTGGCTGAAATTACTTGGATCACAGGGTAGCTAAGAGTGTTCATGTCATTTAAAACCACAATGAATACGCTATCAGAAGAGTGAATTTTGGAAGGTCCTGGGCTCCTGTTCTGCAGTACTTAGAAATGACCACAAGAGGGAGCAACGGTCCCATCTAATTACAGAGACAGTGACATCAAGGTGCCTCAGAAGAGGACTGGGAGGTAAATTGCCTAATGTGGAAATACATAGAAAAGATGTTGTTTTATAAGCAGTCTTTTAACCCAGATGCTTTCTCTGGAATGCACCTGTGGTTAGTTTTTTTGTCTTGTTTTTGTTTTGATTTTTGTTTTTCCTTAAGGGCTGTAAATCAGTTGATGGAAACTGATAGCAGCTGACTGAATCAAGGAAAGAGAAGCAGATCATAAATGGCAAACATGGAGGATGGCTCTATCCAGCCTCTAGAGATTCTGAGAGGAGACCTCTTCCTCAGTTCTTGGGAGATGCTCCACCTCTGCTAGATTACAGGTATGCTCAAAGCACCCATACAATTTGGTGCCCAGTTTGCAATTGAACACTAGAATGCCCTCTCACTTGGAGGTATAGATTGACAAGCAAAAATGATGGCGCATAAGACTCATTCAGTTTCACCAACAGAGTCAACGATGGGGTGGGTACAGGTGAATTTTGAATGTTGTATTGGCCAACAGAATTCTTTGAAGGGCTAATCTAATAGACTGTCTCTGAGGCTCATCTTCCTTCCATTAAAAGGGTGGGGGAAACATTAGAGTTTCTATCATTCCAACCTTGCTCCAGAAATGGATGTCAGGCCCACCGAGAGCTCTTCGAGATGGGGTCCTCAGCTGAGTGAATCAGATGATGGTTCACCCAGGCCTGGAGATTGGAAAGAGACTGACTATAGGCAGAAACTGGCTCCATTCTACCAGTCAGTCATCCAGAAGAGTGAGAGAGCTGCTGAAGATGGAGACAAGAGCTGAGCCCCCTTGCAGGAGCCTTTGCCTATACCAGGGAGAAGACTTGGGGCTTTGAAAGAGAGTGACCAAGCTTCTAACTAGACCTACAGTCTGGAGCCTCTTCCTTCTTGCTCCTTCCTTCTTGCTCCTGCTGGCTCTGCGGGGCTAAGTCAAAGAAAAGGTGTTAGAACCAGGTTGCGACAGGGAAATGGGAAGAAACTGAAACTGAGTTCAGTGTTTTGAGGTAAGTTAGACATGGTCCCATGTACCTATATCCACGACTGGAGCAGTGGAGGCAGGAGGATTTCAGGTTTAAATTTCATAGTGACCAGCAGAAGCTATTGCGCAGTATGCTCCTTTCTCAGGAAACAGCTACAGCAGCAAAACCTGAGGTGATTGACTAGAGCAAGAGACAGAGGACAAGGAGGAGCTGGGCCTCAACATTCTCTTCAAGGACATAGTCCTCATGATATACCTTACTCCTACCTAGTCCTGTCTTAAATGCTTGCTCTTAATACACCCGTGGGCTGGGAATCAAGTCTTTAACTCATGGGACTTTGGGGGACACTCAGACTCCAAATGAAAGAACCAACCTGTCTAGCAAACAATGCATACCTCTTCAGCCTCTTGCTCTCTATACACTGTCCTATCTTTCTTCCCAGCAGTTATTAGCCATTTGATCATCTGTCCCATGAGAACAAGGACCATGATTGGCTTATTTCCTGAACTCCTGGAATGTTCCTAACGTGTAAGAAATCCTCAACTACTTCTCTTATACTTACTAATTAATTACTCATACATTAGCTTTTGCAGAAATAAATAAATACTGTAATATATTGCATACTTAAATGCTAGTCACTAGACCTGAAGTTGTGGATTAGAGATTTATTTTTCTACTATGTCATATACAAATTTTAGGAAATTCATCTAATTCCTGTCCTTCATATTTAATTTAAAGAGAATTTCATTCAAGACAACCCTATGCCATGAACTTCTCTGATATCTGAAACCGAATCATCTGTAATATAGTACTGCTTCTAAGTTTTGCACGGTGCATGCACATGTCAGAGATCAACGAGCACTCATACTTCTTTTGATTGTTCTGTACACACATTAGAACTTTCTTTCCCATCTTCTCTTCTCTGTTACAACTTCTGTCCATCCTCACATCCCAAGTACTGATGTATATCTGTAAGACAGTGACTCAGGAGTAAGCTAACATACCTAAAAGGAGGGCAGAAGGGTGAATAATTGAACTACATTGGAAAAAGAATCAATTGACTTTTAGAAGTGGTTTTCTATGTGTATGGAGTTAGTATGTTTGTGCATGTGGGAACACAAGAGCACACACTTGTCTACACGTGTGGAGGAGAGGGGAAGGTATCAGAGGCTCTCTTTTTCTGTCTTTAGTCCCCTGAGAAAAGATTTCCTACTGACCCAGAGTTTGTCATTTTTCAGGTCAGCTGGTAGCCAGAAGGCCTCATCATTCTTTCTGCCTTCCTCTCCCTTGGTGCTGGACTATAGCAGAACATAGCCATGCCTGGTTTTTTATGTGGTTGGTTACTGGGGATGGGAACATAGGTTCTCATGCATGTGCAGCCAGTGCTCTCACCCCTGAGCCATCTTCCAATCCCTGCCAATGTTTGCATTAGTGTACATTAATGATGCATTAAGATGAGTTTCATTATGCTATATTTATACATGTATGTAATACATTTTGATCAAGTCTGTCCCAGTTTCTCTCTCTCTCCTATTCCCAGCTGCTTCTATCAACCCCCACTTCCTCCCAAGCAGCCACTCTGCCTCTTCCCTGTCTTCTTTGCCTGCTTTATTAGGATTGTTTATCAGAGCACGGGTGATGGTTGGTTTTCTGGAACCTGGGCAACTTCCTGTGACTATAGCACTGAAGAAGATGTTCTCCTCTCTGTATCAACCATTGACCATGGGTGAATCCTCAGAAGTAAGTGAAGCCCCATCACTCCCCTACTCCTTCCACGACAAACTACTGACTGGCTCCATCTTGAGTGGATCTTACACAGGCATTTGCAGTTGCGATGGGCCTGGAGAGATGACCCAGCAATTTCTAGCAGTAAAAAGCTGTTACTACTATCTACTTCTCTTGCAGAAGACCCGACTTCGGTTCTTAGCATCCGTGTTGGCTGACTTACATCCACCTGACTCCAGGATGTCCAAAGTACTCTTCTGGACTTTGTAAGAACTTGCATTCACATGCACATATTCACACCCATACACTCAGAGACACATGTTACACATAATTAAAAAATAATATAAACCTTCTAAAAACTAGTGCAAAGGTCCTATCATGCACAGAAGTCAGCATTCCATAACCCATCCTGCTCTTTCACTCATTCAGCTCATTCTGTGATACCCTCTGAGCCTTGTTGGGGGTTGTACAGATGCACCATTTATGTCTAGACATCCAATTACCATTTATTATCATCACTTTGGTCACTTGTGGATCTTTGCAATCATCACTGAGCAAGACAAAAAGAAGTTTCTCTGACAAAAGCTGATAGCGGTACTCATCTGTGAGCATGCACGGTTAACTTAGAAGGCAAATTAACAGACACATCATGTCTGTCTAGCAAAAGCTCTGGTAGTAGCTCCCCCCATAGTGTCTGAATCCTCATCAGCATTTCATTAGGTTTATAGTTCCATGTGTGAATTCTCTCTTGAAGAACGGGAATCAAATCGAATTAGAAAGCGGATGGCTTATTGCTACAAGAGACTTCCCATTATTGTGTCAGTCTGTATGGTTGCAGGCAGGGTCCACAGCAAAGGTAAGCCTGTTAGTATTCATTCTTCCCCAGCAGCCTGCAGAGAACCTTCTAGAACTATGTAAGGTAGCCATCGAGGAGGAGGCTCCCAGAGAAGGATAGGTTGATTTTTCTATATTCTGTGACCAAGGCATGTGGCCTCTTCAATATTAGGGTCTTAGTATTTATTTTGATGGGCCTCCAACAGCAATGGCAACTGATTGTATTGTTTGTGTAACTCAATGGCCTCCCTAGCTAACAACTTGCAAGGACCCTGACACTGGTATTCTATTTAATAACCTATGACTTTGGGGGAATGCTTTACCTACCCATATGAGGTACCTCTCTTCAAACTCTCATGTTTACATATTTTTATCATTATATTTATTGAGTATCACATTTCCTCATGGATTTTTCCAGACATAAACAGATTTAAAACAAAACAAAACAAAACAAAAACATGAGAACAGTCATTGTCTCTGAGCAAAGTAAGAGAGCGACATTGAGTTGGACCTCTGCCCCATGGGGTGATGCAGAGGCAAAGCAGAGACCATGGCTGTGGAGAGTTACACCCAGAAAGAGACCTGGAGTGACTAGTTCAGTGACCAACTAGTTTGCAAGGTTTCAACAGTGTCAGTCATTGTAGCTTTTAGTGATTTGGCAAGTTCAAGGGCAGAGGGCCGCTACCTGAGGAGCCATCTAAGAGGTCGAGAGAGTTAACTTCTCTTCTGGAAAGTCTGAGAGAGGGATGAACTAAGTGAGAAGGCAGGGGTGGGAGGGGTGTAAGGATGGCAAGTGCCTGGGTGTTGCTGGGAGGTGAACCTGTTTGAACCAGAAGGCCTGGGTGTGAACAGGAAGCTCCTTGGAAGATAGCTGTGGGGAATGTTATCTGAATGTGGCTCAGGGATAAAGACTCACCTTCCTCAGGGACCTGGGAAGAGAGAAAGGAAGAATCAAGAATTCACAGCTGGCCATTTGTAGGCCGTGAGCGAAGTAGAATCCCCCCCAAACCTGTTATTTCTTTAGTAAAAATGCTGTGGGACTTGTGTGGGGAGCAGAGGGGAGGAAAGGTTGAGTTGGAGATCTGCCACCCAGAGCATTAGCATGACCTCTGAAGATGAATGTTACCACTGAGGTCCCTCCACTGACTAATGCCCAGCCAATGAGGAGATAGTATTTCTGTTGACAATTACACCCTCAGCCTAATGGCCTGCGTTTTTGATGATTCCTGCCTTCGTCAAGGGCTGTTAACAAGCACTAACCTGTGCGTGGGCTTGCTCTCATGTCCAAGGCTAATTATTTTAATATTCTCTGGCTGTTTTAGCTTCCTAATATGAAAACATAATAAACAATGTTGCCGTGAACAGCTCAGCATATGGTGTCCACCAAGAACTCGCGGATGCTCATGAGTCAGCGGGAGCATCTTACCCGGCAGGAGAGCGGGGCTGCTTATCTCCATTGCTCCATCTCCTGCTAATGGAAATGCAGCATGTGCAGACATTCATTTGGTAAGCATCAGCTTGTCTCTTAGGCTATGTCAGGTACTCCGGCTGTGGGCGAGGATTTGATGACAGGAGGCACAGCCCTCAGCAGTGATGACTGAGTGCTTTTCTAGAGGTGAACCCATGGATTTACTCAATATATCTGCAGAATTTCCAACAGTACAGCTAAAGTCAGCTATATCATGTGACCCATGTGAAATATGGTTTTAGGGTCAGAATGTATTTTCCAGTACTCAACTGAAAGTCTCTGAGATGTGTGGGGTTTTTTTTTTTTTTTAATGAGTTATCAAACTGCATTTATCCCTTAGAAGTCAAAGAGAAAGAACAGCTTCCTACTTGTTCCGTTCTTTCACACTCTGCCCTGCATCAAACCTCTTTTCTACATCTGCATTTCCTTCTGCCTCCTTGCTGACTCCATCCTCCATCCCCCCCCCCCCCAGTCCCCCACTCTACAACCCCAGCCAGGCCTCCGCGGGACTGCACCAATGGCAGTGGAGCTTGGCCCCTCCCAGGCTGCTTGCTGCCTTTGCTCTGCACACATTTCAACTTCTATTTCCCTTCAATAAAAGGTGATTTGTTTGAAAAAAAAAAAAAGGTATATAATTTTTTTTTTTTTGAAAACTTCAAGGATGTGACGGAATAGATTTGCTAATATCTTCTTTATTTTTGATATAGAGTTAGCTGTTAGGCATCATCCATTGTCCCGTTCATGCCCTCGAGGTAGAAGGAAGTTGTGCTGACTGTGATTTCAGGAGGACATTTCTAGTTTTCTTGCTTCCCTTTTCCACTCTTCCCTTCTGATTTTTTTCTCTCCTTCCTGCCCTTCTAACCTCCCCTTTTCCTTCCCTAGCCTCTCTGTCCAATAGTGCTCAGTAAGAGCACTATTTTCTGCAGCGGGCTCTGTGGGAGCACAGTGGAATTAGAGATAGCAGGACACACACACACACACACACACACACACACACACACACACACACCAATCACACTGAGGTGCATTAGGTTAGTGCTTGTAGCAAGGGACAGGACTGCCTGGAAGAAAGGCTCGCAACCGCCTGGAAGTGGAGTAAGGGTTTCCTTAGCTAAACAGGGGAAAAGCAAGCATAATTTAGTCCTATGAAGCTAGGCAGAAAGAAGGGAGCAGGTTTGCCTTTAGATTTAGAGGTTTGGGTTAGACCTTTGCTATATGGGAGATGGATTAAAGGGTCATAACTCTATCATCTTGTGCAAAGGAAAAGAGAACAGGTTTCTGCTGCTCTTCGAAGCTGGCCTTTCCCTTTGGTCAGTCAGATCAGAAGCAGGAGTTCAGTTTGGTAGTGTCACTTAGTTTGTGGCATGAGATGTAATCCCTTTCACTCTGCCACTTCACCTCCTCTTTTCACACATTCCTGTGGCTACTGTTTCCCAGGATACCATGGAATGAGGGATTCTGTACACAAAGGGCTTCTAAGACCTCCACACCTGCAAACGGCTTGGTCTTTGTCTAACTAGAGGATACACTTGGCATTTGGTTTATGTTTGCTTTAAAATAAAGTATGTTCTTCTGCAAAAATAGGGTTTACATAATCATTATTCTACACTTTTCCTTTAAGAGCAACTCATGTAGGCTGGTGAGATGGCTCAGTGGTCAGGGTGTGTGCCACCCAGCCTCACTGGACAACCTGAGTTCAATCCCTGAGACCAAAATGATGGAAGGCAAGAGCTGACACCTACAAGTCATCTTGATTTTCACAAGCACCTCATGTCAGGTCACATGGATGAAAATGCACACACACACACACACACACACACACACACACACACACAGACACCGAGAAAGAGAGAGAGAGAGAGAGAGAGAGAGAGAGAGAGAGAGAGAGAGAGA
>JADRCD010187561.1:20705-36348 GCA_019843815.1 Montemys delectorum
TGAAGACAGAGATTCAAGTTAAGAACTGAAGTTGCACTTAGTTGAAGGCAGATGGATATTTATGGAGAAGCAGGTGTACACCTGAGTTCTTCTTTTTTTTTTTCTGGCAGTCTTATACCTAAGTCAGCATCCTGTAACACTGAGGAAGAACTTAGGATCAGGTCACAAGAGGACCAGCCAACCTCACAAGGTTTATTGCCAGCTCAGGTGCATGTGACTGTTATCATTCTTCACATACAAACAGGCTTTCGTTTGAAGAGCATAAATTGTGACTATGTCTCTGCAAATACTTGCCAACAAGTCGAGAGGTGACCTGCGAAAGAAACCTCCCTTTCTACCTGTTACATCATTCAGGAGAATCATTTACCAAATAGGAGGTGCCCAGCTTTGTACATGCCTTGGGAAGATGACTTCAGAAAACACAGAGACGCAGTCTGTAATTTTACTGTTTCAGGTTTTCCATAGCTGTTAAGAGGCAATGGGGTGGGTTGAGGTCAAGTTCTTCAGTGTAGCATTCCCTTGCATTCCTTCCAGAAAATCCTTAGGTCAGATCATTTTTCCAGGTCAGTTCACTTTTTCTGAGACTCTGGAAAGCCCAGTCTTACTGGAGGAAGTGAGGAAGAGAATCCTTTGTGCAGTTAACA
This sequence comes from Montemys delectorum, assembly GCA_019843815.1. NCBI lineage: Eukaryota > Metazoa > Chordata > Mammalia > Rodentia > Muridae > Montemys > Montemys delectorum. The sequence goes on from JADRCD010187561.1 coordinate 21,350, forward strand.
TTTGCTTCCTCTGGGCATTACCCTGACTTGTAGCTCTGGATCTGTGTACCACCAGGTCACCTAGAAGATGCAAATCAGCAGCATCTTTCTAGATGTTTATGTGAGCTTGCGATTCTATTCTTTCACTGAGCTATTAAAAAGCAACTTTTTTTTCATACCCTGTATATAACAACTTTAAAAAATGAAAGCAACTATGTAGATTAATTTCCAAAGGTTATTAGAAAATACTTCCATCTTTGTGATTCTACTCCAATTCTATGCTGTGTTTTAGACATATGTGGAATATGATCATGTAAAGCAAGCAGATCCCATGTTGTCACACATCTGTCCTTACAACTTAGCCCTAAGGATAAACAAATCAATGCAGCCAGAGAGTTAAACATGGGCGAGATTAAAAATGATTATTTTCATTGAAAATTAAAGTCAATGAACTTTAGTTAGTTTCTGCTTAGGGCATCTTTCTAGGGTTTAAAGCTTTTCCTGACAAAAATTATTAGCTCTAATATTTTCCTTTTGTGATCTAAGGGGACCTGGAGTAACCCATGCCATAGTGTGCACAGCAATCCTTCAATATTTAATCCATACTGGGCTAAGACCTATTTTACCAGGCAAGTTGTGTATTCATCTGAGGTTTGAAAGAACACAGGAAATGAATTTGGATTCCATCTTTAATTGAGGAAAAAGACTTTTTAAAATAAATTTGAGTATTAAGATGTCATTTAAAACAGTTGTTGGAAGAAATCATGAGGGAAAAACCTCTGTAACCCTGAACAGGGGTAATCTCAGGTGAGATCTTAGAAAACAAACCACAAAGCCAGGAATGCTTTGAGAAGTGAGAAGAAATGCAGAGCGCAGGGAGAGAAATCACTGGCCGAGGAGGTCACCACCAAGGGGCTGGGAGTAAGATGAGTGGTTTCAAACAGAACTTATAAGTGAATGTGACTTCAGTGGAGATAAATAAAACAGTGTACTGCATCTCAAGTTACTTACCTAGCTTTGTAAAATATGAAATTTTCATAAATTTACAAACAGAGATTCCAAATAAGATACATTTTTACCCGAACTTAGTAGATCTTCATACATAAATTGAAACAAACATTGGCTCCTTGAAATGTAGCAAATTTCTTTTTCTAATCTACATTTTATTTCTTTTGCAAAAAAAGGTGTTGGTCCAAATGTAATAAATTAGTTTTATGGGTCATTAATGGGTCAAAAATCAGAGTTGTTAATGTCACAGATTTTTCGTGAGTAAAGAACAAAAACATAAGTGGAGCTGAGTAAGGATTCCATCATGTCACTCAGGCAGGCCTGTTCTATTTTCTACAAGATGACAGTCATGGGTCTTAGGTCAATTAAGAATGATGTAGTCATTTCTTAATCTTTACAATTTCTAATCTGGAGGATGAAAGTTCAAAGAAAAGACAGTGGAAGAAAGCTATTTATTGCTTTCTTTGAAACTAGGTATCTGTAGATAAAACAAAAAACCCTGGCTGAAAGATGAGGAAATATATCACTCTCTTGAAACCAATGTAGGCAAGAGGAGAAAATGCCCTTATCCTTGGGATTACGAGAAGGGAAGGGAAGGGAGCTACCCAGCTAGGCTGCCCCATTGTTGCTGAAGGTTGAAGCTTCATGAACTGTTACTTTTCTCTGTGCTAAAATACAGACTAGAGCCTTAAGAAGCATAGGAACTCAAGGTCTACTTTTACATTTTAAAATTTGATTTCGTTGAATGCCCTTGCTCCCAAACTAGTTGCTAGACAACACTCAGAACAGCCACAGATGTAAGAATTGCCTTATAGACAGGTTCATGAGGATATATTTAGAGTGGAAATAACCCTTCTCCATCAACTACATGGACAAGCCAGTTCCTCCTGAGTGATGGCTCTTAGGATGTCTCCTGGACAGTCTGTGTCATGAATAGCTTAGGACATGTTAACAGCTAAAATCCCTGAGCTCAGTTCTTCATGATGGCAACTCAAAGGATGGAGATACTGTCTCACTATGGCTTCTTCAGACGTCTGACTATTACAGTATTTTCACATTTTCTGTTATGTTATCTGACCCTTGGGGAAGGAAAATATGATACAGATGCCCTGTTTATGACTGAGCCCTTCCCAGGCATTTACTCTTATAGTTTGACAAGTTGAGAGTTACCCATCTTAGTTACTATCCATCACACAAAGAAGATTCTCTGATGAGGAGTCAGAGCTAACTTGTTTGTATAGAGTCACATGTTTAGAGTGTAGTCTGATAATGTGTTTGTCTTGCAAAATATTATTAATATAAGAAGGCTTTTGAAACTTTTATTTGCTTAGTTAGATTCTATATCTAAAGGATGCTTTCGTACATAAGTAGAATTCCCAGCAAAAGAGACAAGTTACAAGTGGTCTTCTGGCCCACTTACAGTACTCTTAAAATGGACTCTTAGTAGTAAGGCATGTGCCATGCCAAGCCTCCCTACTTACGCTTTCACTAGTAATTTGTCACCATCCCTGTGACCATGTTTTCATAAATGATAGAATATCACATCTCCTGATTTGGGGCTATTTACATGTAGAAAATTCAAAATGAGCTCATCAGAGCTATGTGTGTCTATGTGTGTGCTCTGTGTGTGAGGGTCCCACAGAGATCAGAGGAGGCACTGGATCCCACAGAGATCAGAGGAGGCACTGGATCCCACAGAGATCAGAGGAGGCACTGGATCCCACAGAGATCAGAGGAGGCACTGGATCCCACTGGGATCACAGGAGGCACTGGATCCCACAGAGATTAGAGGAGGCACTGGATTCCTTTGAGCTCTCTCTAGTTATAGGCGATGGTGAGCTGCCTAGTGTGCATTCGAGGAACCACTTAGGCCATCTGGAAGAGCAGCAAGTGCTCTTCACCACTGCGGCATCTTTATAGTCCACTTCTAATTTCCATATTAATATTATAATACATACTGTTTCCAACACTGTAATTCAGTAATTCTTAAATTGTGCTTACAAAATCTTTTATATGTCTTTTTAGGTAATCTTATAATCTGTTATTAATTATAGTTACTTTTACTTTCCAAACACTTTACTCTGCTTTTGGCTCACCCAATTGGTTGGGACTTCAGTTACAATGTTAATATAATAAATGACATAGAATAGTCTGTCTTCACATTTTCTCTCCAGTGACTTTCTAGGGGGGATCAGCCCAGAGGCACAGGCCTCACGAGTCAAGCAGGGGAGCCACAGGGTGGCAGGGACAGGATTCTCTCAGCTTCAGAGTGACAGAGGTGGATCAGTGACCCTCTCTCCCCCTTCCCTGCCTCCAGGGAGTGCTTTCACCCAGAGACTCAATGACTTTGTAAGGCAGAGAGGCACAGCCTCAGGAGTCCCAGGGGAGTCGTAAGGCAGCAGGGACAGGACAAGCTCTAGTCAGAGACGCCAAGAACATCTAACATTAGAGATCAAGAGATGGTGAAAGGCAAACGCAAGAATCCTACCAACAGAAACCAAGACTGCTTGGCTTGGCTTCATCAGAACCTAGTACTCCCACCGCAGTAAGTCCTAGATATCCCAAAACACCAGAAAAGCAAGATTTGGATCTAAAATCATATCTCACAATGCTGATAGAGGAACTTAAGAAGGACATGAATAACTCCCTTAAAGAAATACAGGAGAACACGGTAAAGAGGTACAAGCAAGCCCTTAAAGAGGAAACAAAAAAAATCCCATAAAGAATTACAGGAAATCACAAGTAAGCAAGTAGAAACACTTAAAGAGCAAACTCAAAAATCCCTTAAGGAATTGCTGGAAAACACAAACAAACAAGTGAAGGAATTGAGTAAACATCAAGGACCTAAAAATGGAAGTAGAAACAATAAAGAAGTCAGGAAACATAAATATAAGCATCACCAACAGAATACAAGAGAAAGAAGAGAGAATCTCAGGGGCAGAAGACACCATAGAAAACATTGACACAACAGTCAAAGAAAATGCAAAAAGCAAAAAGCTCCTAACCCAAAACATCCAGGAAATCCAGGATGCAATGAGAAGACCAAACCTAAGGATAATAGGTATAGAAGAGAGTGAAGACCTCCAACTTAAAGGGCCAGTAAATATCTTCAACAAAATTATAGAAGAAAACTTCCCTAACCTAAAGAAAGAGCTGCCCACCAACATACAAGCAGCCTATAGAACTCCAAAAAGACTGGACCAGAAAAGAAATTCCTCCCGCCACATAATAGTCAAAACAACAAATGCACAAAACAAAGAATACTAAAAGCAGTAAGGGAAAAAGGTCAAGTAACATATAAAGGCAGGCCTATCAGAATTACACCAGACTTCTCACCAGAGACTATGAAAGCTAGAAGATCCTGGGCAGATGTCATACAGATCCTACAAGAACACAAATGCCAGCCCAGGCTACTATATCCAGCAAAACTCTCAATTACCATAGATGGAGAAAACAAGATATTCCATGACAAAACAAAATTTACACAACATCTTTCCACAAATCCAGCCCTCCAAAGGATAATAGATGGAAAACATCAACATAAGGAGCAAAACTACACCCCAGAAGAAGCAAGAAGGTAATCTTTCAACAAATCCACACAAACCTAATTCCACCTCTTACAACAAAAACAACAGGAATGTGACAATTACTTTTTCTTAATATATTAATATGAAAATTAATATTACCAACATATCCTAATCGATTGAGATCCAATAATAAGAGGAATTAGAAATTTGTTGATTGTCATCCAATGGTCTCTCTAATTTGGTAATTGGAGAAATAGGTCCAACATTGTACAATCTATATGCACTTTCAGCTTGTTTGTTTGTGACAGTGTCTTGCTGTGTACAACATAAGGGTCTTAAAATATTGCTTCTTCTATCTCAGCCTCTCTATTAGTAGTATTGTTTATTTTATGTCTTTACCCTATACTATGGTTTTCAGAACAGCTTATATATTTCAAAAGTATTTATATACCCAAAAGAAACATAGACAATTAAATTGGGAAGGGGCTTTGAAGAGAACAACAAAGAGTGAGACTGAATGATTTGCCTGACATTTGTAATTCTTGAATCAAGTTTGAAGAAGAGGACTTTATAAGTTACTCTTTCTTTGAGATGAAGGCTTTTCCAAATCATCACAGCTAATGAACCAAATTCTTACCCTCACCCAATGTCTGTGCCACCCTCCAAGCAGAACCATTGTTCATTCAATCAATTGGTGAATGACTTTATGGATAGACCATCTTAATACCTACACCATTTCTTAAATGAATGTAACCTGTTCTCTGTGGGCTGAGAATAAAGTCACTCACTCAAGTCAAATACCTTTGACCATAGCAGGAAGTCTGTATGCAAAAATCGAGCCTACAATTCATTTCTTGGTGCAGCAGAACTATCAACTCTCAGCTTAGCTACGCTGGAGGTAAAGTCCTTTGGTGATGTGAGGGTCATTGAAGTACAGCCTTATTACAATGAAATCCAATGTCTAAAATTTGTTCTTATTTTGGGCTTGTACCACAGTAAGAGCTAAGATTTTAAACTCTACTAAATACAAAACAAACAAAAAGACTTCATATATTTATGTTCATTTAGGAAAATACCAGTAGTGATGTATTATTTTGAAGTATACAGTTAATATGTTTGGAGTTATTTAAAATTTATATTGAGAACAATGTATTTTCACTATTGCTGTAGACGAGCATCTACATAAGACTGTTAAATTGATTGTTGTTTTATATCAAACAACTTTTACAATACTTATTTGTATTATAATATTTTATTAATTTTAAGGAATATGACAAAAAAGATATTGTAGGTATTGAAGGGGGGTCTCTGGGAGGAGTGGGGGTACAAAAGGGAAACAAGAATGTGATTTAATTCTATTTACTTAAAATATGTTTTTAAATGTTAACAAATTCAGATAAATTGAAATCATATAACTTTTCTCAGCATAATCCAATACAAGTTTAAAAAAAAAGAATAGTCTGTCTTCATAAGGATTTGAGTGATATATTATCCAAGTTATACCATTAACGAATTTTATATATACATATATATATATATATGTATATATAGGCAGATACCATTTAAAAGGTTAAGAAAGCAGTCTAGTCCATTTTTATAGCTATAGTATAATCTTCTAAACTATGTAGGTTATAAAATGCCCAGAAATTCACCTCTCACATTTCTGCAGACTGAGAAATCCAATTTCAATGGCAGTAAATCCAGTGACTGCTCAGGTACTGACTCCTGGCTCGTGGATGACACCCCATCTGGTGGGCATAGCAAATCAGCTGCTCTATAAGGACACAACTGATGATCTCATTATTTCCAGGAGTCTTCAAATATGAGACCAAAGGCCCAGCTCCTGACACTCTCTTCTTGGAGATTAGGTTTCAGTGTATGTAATCTGAGAGGGAAATAGATACAAACATTCAAACCATAGTAGAACGAACCCCTTGGCCCATCTTTCTCCCTTCATTCTCCTCTTACGTAACTTGATTTGGGGGTTTGATGTTATCTCTGGAGATTTTCTTGTTTTCTAGTTAGTCCAACACTGCACTAAAAGCTCTGAGTTGAAATTTATATGCAGTCTAGTCTGTGTTATAATTGTCTAAGTTTAATGGCATGAATAGTTCCTTGAACAAGTGTATAGCTGGTGATGATTAAGATGAAAGTCTGAACTTTATGATCATTGGTTTAACAAGATACATATTACATGAGAGCAACAAGAGTCATTTTTCTCATGAGACAATTTGTCCATTGTTTTTCTGTTGGCATATTTACCTTTGTCATACTAAGTAAACTTATGTGGGATTCATCACATTACAGTTGATTTTTTAAATTGAATTTTCTTTGATATGACTTCAACTTCTGTTTTTGGAAGTATACACTGGTATCTTTTATGTCTTTGCCTTAATTTCTCTTTATTGAAAAGAAAGACAGCTTTATGGATGGGCCATCTTGAAATAGATTTAGAAAGAAATAACCTGTCAAGATCAATTGTCACCTAGAATTTTATAATTATTTCATATACATTTTCAGAAAATTAAATATTAAAAGAGGAAGAAGATCCTACAACTACGTAATATCATCTCCATATAAAGCTTTTATTTAAAAAAGAGGAGTTAACTGCTTCTTGTTTCCCTGCTCTTCGCTTTTGACCTTTCTATACTCAGTTTTAGGCCACAGTAGCTAGTGATGCTGTTATTATTCCCAAGCCTCTGTGGAGGCAACTAGTCTGTTGACAGTTCTGTTCTTTGGTTTGGGGATCTAGAAAGAATGGCAACATGCGTATCTATCACCAATGACAAGAGATAGACAGAATTTATATGACACTTAATTGTTCTTTTCTATTTAAACACCAAATAAAAATATTTTCTCTTCCAGAGGTGTGATGGAATCTCACCTCACAGTTAGGGGCTGGATCATTGTTTGAATTTTTCCCAGCATGCAGTGTGTTAAAAGGTCATTTGTCTGTCTGACTGACAGATATGTTGGTGATGGTGACTTAATGACATGACATTAAGGAGGCCTTCTTAGAAAAACACTGGAGCGAGCTGTGCAGAACAGAGAGGCTGGCAGCTAAACTGTGTTGTACTCAAATTCTACTCTGTCCCTTAGCTTTGGGCTACCTGAATTCTCTTCATCACAGTTTGTAAAGGGGAATAAAAGTACTCTTATTACAGATATAGTTGTATAATTGTAATTTTGTATACAATTTTTGAATATGTATTGTACAAAATGTACAGAAATCTTTACATTTTGTAAAATATCTGTGAAACACTTGGAACAGTTTCTGACAATACTTAGAACAGAAGCAACCAACAAAGCATTTGCTTTTTTTTTAAAAATGCAGATTTTGTATTCAAGAAAGACGTAACCCAGTACAAACTTGTAAGTTCCTTGATGCAGAAAATGAGGGTCTGTGCAACAGAACATTTTGATTTTCTCATTGCACATTTATTTGTATGTTTACTCATAATTATACTGCCCAAGAGGCAGATTTTAATGTATCCTATGCTTTCTTTTCTACTTCTACTACATTTTAGACAAGGAGAATAACATCACCACAATGGTCATTATCTAAGATATACTTCAGTTTGAGATATTCTAACATGATAGCTTTAAATGTATATGTTTGTGTTTTTCTTATCCTTTATTTATCCTCTGAGTCATTTAGAGAACAGAGTATTTTGTAATTCAGAGCACTGCAGAAACGAGAGCAGAGTGCTTGCCTCGCAGGTCAAAACCATAGGCAAATGTTGCCGCTCTGCCCTTCTTTGTCATAGGCCACCAGAATATTTCCCCTGAGGTACAGACACAGCCTCAGAATCCTCATCATTTTAAGTTGTCATTTCCAACTGGTCAGTATTGACATACGAGTTAAAACCCACATGACACTTCTAATTTAACTAATACCAGGAAGGTGGCTGCTGCCAAAGCCTCTTGTTACTGGATCTCATAGTCTCTGTGTGCTCAACTCCAGAGTTAGTAGGAAAATTCGAGGAGAATCTGGAAACTGTATGAAAATTCATGAAAAATCTACCTGCATTGGACTTCTATGGCTGTGTTATCTGCATTTGTCATTATAGGGGACCAACTTCCACCTTTCCTGGTCTCATTCTAAAGAGATAGCAGAGCTCTTCTTGTTTTTATGAAACTTGTTTATAAAAATGCGAGAACAGTTTCTTGGTGCTATAATGCCAGAATAGGATGTGCATGGTCTTTACTGCCTTGATTGAGAAATGAGCAGAATCCAGTGACAAGGGCCACACAGGAAAGGAGTGACGTGGTCATAGATCTCTGTGGCTTACAGAAGAGTGCTGGAAATTCCTCAAAATTTCCAGGAGTTGCTGTCCTGGCATTAGCTAAGGCTTTCCTGGAAAGCTTGAAGCAAGAGCTAACAAAATCTATACTATGACCTCAGTTTCCCCTTAGGGTTCCACCATGTCACCCGGACATCACAGATGGACATTTGAGACAGACTTTGGTACTTAGAGCTGGGAGTCACCCCTACCTGAGCCCTTTCTTTTCCACATTAGACTGTCACATCAGCTTGTAACATGGGCTTCTACATCCCACCCTTTAGCACAGAGCTGTCTGACACATCAACTTCTGCATTATATCTTGTCTTTTCTGCAGTTTCCATCCTCAGGGACATTTAATCAATTTTCCTTTCGTTTTGCAGTCAGAACTCTTTGCCCAAAAATCTTAATGTAGCTTTTATATTTATAAATCTTCACAACTGATTATTCCATCCACAGGGACTGTATTTCACCTTCTAAGTTGTGAGTCTCACACCTTGGCTACCTCTTTTGAGCACCGCAGTGGCTCACTTAGGCTAGGAAGCATTGCTTTCAATGTTTGTGGGTAGGCAATACTTGGAGAGATCAAGTCGGCTCATATCTCCAATCACAGCACTCATAGAGGATAATGCAGGATGGTCCTGAGTTCAAGATCAGCTTGGGTGCATAGTAAGAACCCATCTCACACACTAGAAGGAGAAATTAGAATATGGAATAGTGAAACTGTACTAGACACATCAGGCACTTATTTAAAGAGATTGAACACATGTTCCTTTTATACAAAGTGAATAACTATTCCACTACTTGATCTTAAGTTCAGAATTGGATATTTGAGGTTTTGTTAAGCACACACCTCACTTTCTGCATTTTTTTTTGGTTGGAGGTTTTGCTTGCACAAGATATATTTAGTTTAGGGTCACTTTGCCCTAAGATAAGTATGTGTATCATGTATTTTTCTGGGCTTCAGTCTTATTATCAGCAAAATGAATTCATAAACTAGATTCCCTGTTTGTGACAAGGACTCTGACAAGCAACACTGTGTCAAAGACTCTTTGCTTAAATTGTATCAGATATTTTTGTTGTTGTTGTTGTTAATCTGGGAACAAAGGGATGATCTCTAAAGCTTTGAGCTCAAGACATTTTGAGCTATTAAAGCAGCCAAGTTCCTCTCTAGGCAAAGGTATCAATGCTCAACACAATTTTGTGGAAAATAATTAGTTTTTAAAAATATTCACAGCTCTCTAACTGAATCAGCTACAATTCTCTCTCCTGGAATCCAACGACACTCTATTTCTTCAGATAATACAAAGTCTTAGCTGTAATTGTCACGGTTTCCTACATAATAGAAGAGCTAATGTGAAAGGAGGCAGTGTGTGGGAAGTGGCCAGATTACCAAGATGCAGAACTGCAGGAGAGCAAGTGAGTACCATGGTGTCTGTGTTTGCATTACTGTGCTCTTCTGTGCCCACTTCCTGCCTTCCCTACACTTCCTTGCTAAGCCTCCGCAATTCCAAGGAACTTGAGTTTCTTTTGACAACTGGAGGAAATAGAGTAGTGTGTTTTGCTTCACGTTCATACTACAGGGCTAGGCAGTATAGCTCTGTGGTGAGGTGATGCTGCAGATGTCAAGGGGGATGAGTGAAGTCTGGGCAATATCTTTTAGCCTGAGGGCTTTCAGAAAAACTTCACTAATTTTTAACATGGTATATTCTTCATCTTAGACAGGAAAAACTATTTGATTTAGTCTTTATTTCTAAGGTATATAGTATAAGCAGAATAGTAACTGGCAGAAAATGAATTTATAGCATATACCTGATGAATAAATAAAATTTCAGACTCTTAATATATCACATGATATTTTGATACAGTTATCAATGTGGAGAGAAGAAGGGAGGGAGGGAGGGAAAGGAAGAGGGAGACAGGGAGGGGGAGAGAATTATGTAGATTAATGTTAACATATAAATAACGTCTGATTGATACCATGTTCTCAAATACCATCTGCTCCCAGAGATATTTTTACTAAAGAATAGAATCTCAAACTTGAAGAATTTATCCAAAATATCATGAAGGAAATATTCTTGATAAATTAGTGGCCAAGGAAACCACAATACAAAGGATGTTTCTTCCACATCTGACTGATAATTTTATATTCGTAACTTTTATATTCCTTCTATCTGAGTTCCATGGCAAACTCATATTCTCCTCATATTGTCTTATTCTTTATCTTTGTAAGGAAACTAAGATTTCCTAATTGTGTCTTTTGCTAGCACTTCGGTTACCTTTCTACTCTAATCAATGACTCTAGTACTCAAAACTCTCTGTCATCTTTGAGATGGAATATGTGCACATTTGCAAAGCATGACCATTGGGCTTGAGTGAGTTGCCTGGCGTGAGAGTGAAAACTGAAAAACTTGCCAACCAGAGCACGAAAGGATCCCGTGTTTCCCTTTGAGAAAGGCTGATGTCATGTGCCCATTGCAAAATCAACACCCTGGTTAAACACTCTTAAGGATGACAGTGCAGAGCAGAAGCCTGGCCCAAACCACAACCCTGGAACTGATTCAAACCAAACACAGACAGGAAACCACCCACCCAGGAACACAGAGTTTAGGTGCTTCAAGCAAGAGGTGAATGTGCCCAACCACTGCCACTTAACTCTCCTTCACATGCTTATCTGAATTTAGTAAAGGGTGAGTGTGCCCAAAGAAATCCTGGAGTGACAAAAAAGGGAAACTGAAAGGTATTACAACCACCTGAGATGGTTAAAATCATCCCCAAACTTTACTATGTTTCAAGGGACCTATGTCTTTTCATAGCTCAATTATTTACTTTGTTTTATTGCTAGAAATAAAATATTTTATAGTGTGGGTTAGAGACCAATAATTAAGACTTACTATTGGGGCTGTGGAGTTGGGTCATCAAACAAAGCCTGATGATCCAAGGTCAGAGCTCAGAACCCACATAAAAAGCCAGATAAGGCAGTACAGATGTTGGTAGATTTTAGTGGGCTCTGACTAGAAAATGGGAGACTGTACATTCTTTTTTCTGTCATTTATTTATTTATTTATTTATTTACACTCCAGATTTTATCCCTCCCCATCCCCAGTCCTCCCTTCAATTGTTCTACATCCCATACCTCCTCCCCACCCCCTGTGTCTACAAGGATGTCCTCATCCCCCAGCCCCCACCCAGCCAGACCTCTAAACTCCCTGGGGCCTCCAGTCTCTTGAGGGTTAGGTGCATCATCTCTGACTGCACTCAGACCCGGTAGTCCTTTGCTGTATATGTGTTGGGGGCCTCATATCAGCTGGTGTATGCTGCCTAGTTGCTGGTCCAGTGTTTGAGAGATCTTGGGGTTCCAGGTTAATTGAGACTGCTGGTCCTTCTACAGGGTCACCCTTCTCCACAGCTTCTTCTAGCATTTCTCTAATTCAATCTCAGGGCTCAGCAGCTTCTGTCCATTGGTTGGGTACAAATATCATTCTGAGTGAGGTAACTCAGACCCAAAAGGACATGCATGGTATGTAGTCACTAATAAATGGATATTAGCCAAAAAAAAAAAAAGTACAGAATACCTAAGATACAGATACAGTCTACAGAACTCAAAAAGGTCAACAAGCTGAAGGGCCCAAGTGAGAATGCCTCAGTCCCACTTGGGAGAGAGAAGAAAGCAATCACAAGTGGGGAGGGAGGGAGGGAACTGGGAGGGAAAGTGGATGGGGGATGGGAGATTGGGAGGTGAGAAGAAAACCTGACTTGGAATTGGGTGAGGGAAAAGGATTGAAGGCCTGTAGTAGGCCGGCAGAAAGAATGGAAACATGCAACCTCAGCAGGTAGGAGGTTGGGGGGGGGGGACCCTCCAGAATGTACCAGAGACCTGGGAGGTGAGAGACTCTCAGGACTCAATGAGATGGACCTTAGGTGAAATGCCCTCCAGTAAGGAGAGGGAACTTATAGAGCCCTCCTCCAGAGGAAGACAGGGCATCAAGGGAGGGAGGGGGTTGCCATCCCACAGTCACAACTCTGACCCATAATTGTTCTTGTCTGAAAGAACTGCAGGGATGGAAATGGAGAGAAGCCTGAGGAAAAGAAGGTCCAGTGACAGGGCTAAAGTGTGATTCAGCCCAAGGGGAGGCTCCAAGGACTGACACTATTGCTGAGGCTATGGAGCGCTCACAAAAAGGGACCTAGCATGACCACACTCCAGAAAACCCAACAAGCAGCTGAAAGAGACTATACATTCTATTGGGTGACATTAATACAGCACTTAACAAATGGCAGGCACTATTTGAAGCACTTGGTGTATTTTAATTACCTATTATCTAGTAACAACTCTATGAGTTAATATTATTATCTCCAATTTCTAGAAGAGGAAATTGAGTCACAGAGAGATGAAGGAATCCTTCCTGTTCGCAACTAGCTGAATCAGGATTACATGGACTTCTAATGATGGCCAAATTAACAGGTGTTTTTTAATGAAGACATATTTTTCTAAAAAGTCTTGTTGGACATAGACATTATTAAAAAAAATACTTATTCACCTGTTCAGATGTGTGTAAAGCAACCACTCTGTGTCTGGTGTTGAGATGGGGCAAAAGATAGCAAGTTCATACTATCTTTACTCATCTACCAATGCACCATGATAGCTGTCTTGTTCTATGTTCATAGCATTGAAACAACTGTTAGCCTGGGAACTAGGGGGAAGGGCAGAACTACAGTTTTCTCTGACGTATGATGATTTTTTGTCTGTTCTCTTGACAGGCTCAGTGTCTCCATCTTGTGATGAAAGTAGAGTCACATTATTCTTAAGAATACAGTAGAGGGCAAGCTTAAGCAGAATCAGACAAGTACATTTTAGATCCCCCCCATCCCTTATTCTGATTTGCTTCTAGAATGGAGATGGTACAAAGTCAAGAAACAGATGTAAAGGCAGTCCAAGAGTCCCCTAAACACTTGAAGATTTGGTTATAGAAATGCTGAGTGAAAAAAAATAAAAAGAGAAACTAGAAATGCTAGAATGGTCCTGAGGAGACAGGCAAGCCTGACACCAACTGAAAGTTAGGGAAGGAAAACTAGCTGAGAGCATCCTAGGCCATTCTGCAATTGAATTGCAATCTAAAACTTCATTGCCAAGCCCAGTGCATAGTCTCCAAGCCAAAGGACCCATGTCACTTCTTGTTGGCTATCATTGGCTGAGATTTACCTGTTCACAGGAAGCATCGTCTCAGAATAGTTGCACCAATTAATTTTAAAATGAAGTAACTAGGCCCAGAGGTTTGTGATTGATTGTGTTTCAAGGATATTGGTTATTTGTGGGTTGCATTCTCATGGGTGCCATACAGGTTCAGGTCAGACTCTAAAGGTGGGTCTGCCTCTATAGAGAGAAACAGAAAGTACAGGAAAGGGCAAACACTGGAACATTCAATGCATTAAGTGTAGCAGAGGAAGGGAAGAAAACACTTAGAAAGAATGAGGCAAGAAAGAGAACCAGCCAAGGAAGAGTAGATGGCCAAAGTAGTTGCCATTGTGTCAGCCTGGTGCTTCATTTACTTCAAAAATTCTAGAAGACCATTGTAGAGGAACACAGCCAAAGGGCAAGGTTGACAGTAGGTATTTATGATCTGTCTAAATGGAACATAGATAAGAGCACTGGAGTCATGGGAGATAAAAGCTTAGAAATATAAGGATAGTCTTAACTGCAGGGCTAAGCGCTCCTAGTTCACTGGAGGGTGGGGGGGTGCATGAGCCTTTTTAACTATCATAAGAGTCTTCATGATGTGATAACTGACTGAGATGTTTGAGGTGGATCAAAAAGAGATAGGATTGGAGACTGGTCATGAGCCATTAAAGGTTCAGGTGAGAAGTTAAGCATGCTCAGAGCAGGGAAGCACCAATGAGTACTGGTAATGTTTGGCAGAAGATGAAGTTTTGGTGAAAGTTGATCAGTTACTGGTGACACAGACAGACTATGGAAGCCTGACTGGCTGAGAAAGTCTCAGAGCTATTTTCCAAAGGAATGGAGGGGTTCAGCATCTAAAAGGTGGGATTATAAGAACAAAATAACAAAAAATAAGGGGAAAATTGAAGATGCTGTGGTTGTTTTTGCTTTCAGTGGGTCAAGCTACTGGGGACTATAACCTAGAGAGCCTGTTCCAGTGTGTGTGTGTGTGTGTGTGTGTGTGTGTGTGTGTGTGTGTGTGTG
>JADRCD010187565.1:0-12754 GCA_019843815.1 Montemys delectorum
ACGATTATGATTTTTTCCCCTAAAAGTGGCATACAAATCCCTTCATCACACCAGCAAGAAGTGTGCTCTGGTACTTTCATGGACCTGTTCTTGGTCAACATCATAAAGAATGCCTATGTAATATTCTAAAGTTGTCACAGAAACTTTTAGAAAATGATTGTCACCAGAAACATATCTCAGAATCTCTAAGATTTGACGGAGGTTCTGTTTGATTGTCTCACATGGTGTCTCTTTTGTTGGTTTGGTGTGATTCTTGGGCTGTTGGCCCAAGTAAGAGGTGAGAAGACTTTTTTCTTATCCTCTCTTCTAGTCATGGAAATGATTTAAAAAAGAAAATTCAAAATATCAAAAAGCATGCCTAACATTCACCAACATTAGTTGCAAATGGGAAGATATTACTAGGAGGATCTTGAGCCAAGCTGCTCTATTACTAAGGCTACGGGTAGATCTGGTCCATTCAAAGATCATGCTCTACATTCAACAGAATATGAAGGAGATGAAGTCTCCCACAATGATAAACAGCATTTGCACTGTATCATCCTTGTGAATTCAGAACAAAAATTAATTTTCTCTTATAATAATTATTTTACATTTTCCACTGTGAAAATAAATAGTGCAAATGAGTAGAAGAGTATCTACTGCAAAAACAAATGAATAGTGTAATAAATCTGTTAATAATTAAATACAAATGTCTTTAGTAAAAAAGTTGATATGAAAATGGAGATTATTAAGTCTTTCATAAGATAACCATTCATGAAGCACTACTTTGAGAGTTCTGGGTCATACACACACACACACACACACACACACACACACACACACACATGTATAATTGCTATAATAACATTAGTTACCAGCTTTTTAATTAAGGACCAAATAATTATTAGCTACTGACTCTGCTAATAACTGTAGGTCTGTATCTACTTCGGTACTTTCATATTATCACAATTTTAATTCCCTGTATTATCTATCTTTATTATCTCCACATAGAAAGGGTCCTGACTATACAGCCAAAGAAAAGAAAAGCTGAGTTTATAGTTCAGTTGTACCATCACAAGAATATTCTGCATATCTCTGTTGACACATCTACTGCAAGAACTAGAAAATAAAATGCATGAAGATTGGAAGTAGAGCCTAGAGAGATCATTCAGTGGTTAAGAACAACTGTTGTTCTTTAAGAGAACCCAGGTTTGGTCCCCAGCATCCATATAATAGCTAAAATCCACCTCCATCTGTAACTCCAGTACCAGAAGATCTAATGCCCTTTTCTGGTCCCTCTGGGCAGTAAATGCAGATGGTACACAAATATACCTGTAGACAAAACACTCATACAAACAAAATAAAAGTAAATCAACCATTTAAATATTGTAGTATAATTTATTCTTGATATAAATTATTATATAGGCTGATATTTTATCTTATGTGTATGTATCTCCACTCAATTCTATGTATTGGTCAACATTTTCTTTCCAGTTTAGTCAAATGTTTGAAAAAAAGTTATGTGTGATTGAGAATGGTCCCCATATTTATTATACTTCGTGACTTCTGTTCTTAAAGCCATATGTCAGAAGCCAGTGTTTTTCCTTTACTCATACCATGAAACCTGAATTAACTCATGCAGTATTTAAAATCTTCCATCTATCCCCAAGCCTCCTTTTCAATTTAGTTTCTGTCACACTGAAGTTAAACAGCCTATGTTTACCAACACGTTCCAATGAATGCAAAGTTTTCATGATATTTTATAGCTTTTAACTAAATTCTAATTCCCTTAGATCTTTAACTCCATGGGGTGAATATAGTTTTCTTAAGTTTCAAAAACCTTTACTTACAATTCTTTCCATACCTTTTTTTTTTTTTTTTGAAATTTTAATTGTGTCATTTTTCCCTTCCTTTTCCTCCCACTCTTATACCCCTCCTCACACAATTCTAAATTCCAGGGCTCTTTTCTCCATTAACTGCTACATACATATATGTAGAAATTTAGAATATATATTTCTAACTGTAGATTACTTAGCGTATATCCTGACACTTATATTTATGTCTCAGGGAGGACCATTTGAAGTTAATATTGATGTTCTCTCCCAGGAAAGACTAAATCTCTTCCTCTCAGTGCTGCTTGGTTACCTGTAGTTCGTTGAATAGGGTTGAATTGCTGTCTTCCTTTGGAACATAGCATGGTGATTTCTGTTATCTGAAAGCTAGTTCTTAGGGAGGAGGCATTGAGGTCAGTTCCTTCTCTGGGCTCTCTGAGCCCTGTCTGTTACCTTCAGGTGCACTATAGTGCAATTGTGACTCATCTTTCACCTCTTGAGGACAACCAAGGGAAATAACCTATAATAGTTTATGATCTCTTGGACAACACTAAACAATTTTAAAAATGACTTCTCATGCCTAGTGTTGAGGTTTTGTTAGATGATATTTATCTCTTGAAAGGAGAATTGTCAGCCCATAGAAGAAGTTTTTACCTAAACTATGCATATATAGGTGTGTGTGTGTGTGTGTGTGTGTGAGAGAGAGAGAGAGAGAGAGAGAGAGAGAGAGAGAGAGAGAGAGAGAGAGAGAGGATTATGTACATTTCTTAGGTAGTTGATAGTGTGAGTCCTAATGACTTTTCCAAAGATCCTTACTATTGTTTTCCCTCCTCTTTCCTTCAGTATTTATCTCCTTCTTTCTACAGTTAATACTCCCTTTTCCCACTTTTCTGAGAAGGTCACCTGTATGTCCCTTTAAAAAAAAATCCATACATAATAAATAAAAGGAAACCCAGACAAATGATGCTTAATAAAGAGTTCTGTGTTTCAGTGTTTCCAGATTCAATTATCATTATCAGCACTGACTGTTTATGTTGATTTTTATTCCCCAAGACCAAGAAACATAGTGTTTTTAAGTAGATTTTCACATGTTATATGCATTCTTTCTGTTGTTATAATAAGCAATATATTTTTCTGTTAATCAATTCGTGTGTTATTCTGACTCTTGTAATTTTTGTATGTAAGTGGATAGAAAATGAATGTGTTATATGAAAGTCTTATATTTCTTATAAGAATTTTTTACAATAAAACTTAATTAATCAAATTAATATCAAATTCTCACATACTGAATATAGTCCCAATGAATTTCCTGAAAGTTTTATATTAATCTTGTATGTGGTCAGTAATTTGGAAAACACAGCACTTCATTAGGTAAAGTATAAAGCAGAGATACAATACGTCAAGGTAAACATTGATAACCAGAGCTTAGATTAAAGTCAAAAGTGTGAGGACAGTCTGGATCACTGCTTTCCAGTGGAAGTTTTAGTGGTAAGAGCACTGTCAGATGCAGTGAGTTAAGGAGTAAAATGCTGCCATTGTTTATGAGAAGTTACTGATTTCTGTGTGTATGCATGTATGTCTATTTGTATGTTCACGTGTGCCTGTACATCTGCTTAAGTTTGTGTACATGAATGTGTGAATGCCAGAGGTTGACCTCGGGCACCTTCTTTGAGCAGTCCCTTCTTTATTTACCAAGTCAGGTTCTCTCACTGAATCTAGCAATTAGCAATTCAGCTAATGTGGCTAGCCAGTTTGTTCCAGGAATCCCTTGTCTTCGCTTCCTGAGTGTTTGCATTAAAGGTGGACTGTCTTGCCCAACCAGCTTGGATTCATGTGGATTTTCCGGATCTGAATTCAGTCCTCATGCTTACTCAGCAATCTCTCTACCTATTGAGCCATCTTCCCAGCTCCTCACATAATTGCTAGTGGTAACTGATTTTAATACAAGTGACTACTTATGGCAAGTGGATCCCATATTAAGTCTAAATATTGGCATCTCAAGAGGAGATCCCAATGAGGACTTTGGACTGAGAGAGGACACCGAATACAAGTCTTTATTATAATCGTGTCTCAATATTGCCTCTCTTATCCACAGACGTTATCCCATATGGTTTAACAGACAGGAAGAGCTGCCTTGCTATTTATTACTTTTCCAAATACTTATCCAATCGTTGCTGAATGCTAACTGAAGATCACTACTGATGTACACCTAAAAGAGTAGGCTTGTGGAAGAAAATATCATTATAGTTTAAAGTGAATGAATTACACAATGTCCACATCAGTCTGATATAGCAATGAGAAGAGACCGTAGAATGTTAGGATAAAGAGAACACTGGGATAAGAAGTGCTTTCATGTGTAGCATACATATATCTGGGTATACTCCTGTGGCAAATTAAGGTAATGTTTCTAGATGTGCTCTATACTCTGCTTTTTCTGTTTTGTAGGTATACATGTAGGTGTTAATAACTGAGTACATAGTATGGAATGCATCAATCTTCTTATTGACAAAGAATTTCAATATCAGGTATAAATTATACCTTTGTGTATTCTATAATGCTGTTTTATTAAGAGCAAGTATCTTAGGACAATGTAGATGTCAATTACTCATTATATTAGTATTCTCACCTCTTCAGTGGTACAATAAGAATGCCATCAACTGCCATTTGCTCAAACACCCATCATAATGAGAACCTGTTACGCTAATGATGAGACAGGTGTTCATAAATTAAAGGACTCCTGAGGAGACTGCTCACTTAGCCATTAATAACATGTCTGAGACACTTCCCATTTATGGATTCCATAAGACACATTTGTACTAGCATCTGCATCATTAATGAAAAGAATAAACAAAACTATTAAAGTATTGTGAAATTTTGTGAAAAATTTTAAAAGAAATATAACGGGGTAGGGTGCTTAGATTATTCATAGGTATTTCACAATTTAAATTATCCTAAGTACAAAAGAATAGTAAGTGTAATTTTAATGTACAAATAGATATTTTATTTCTTCTAGCCATTACCAGTATAATTAAAATTCAATTTTGTGGGATCTTATTCCCTCAGGATACTATCCAGATGGAATACAGAGAAATAAAAGAACTGCTGAAGCAAGATAGCACAGGCAGAGTGGCTTAAGCAGTTGGAAGTGTCATTACCTGTCCATTCCTCAGTTTAGAAATCTGAGATTGAGAAGTCAGTGGGATTGATTCTCATTGGTGCTCTCTCCTTGGCTAGTTCATGCCCATTTCAATACTTTCATTCCTATGGATCATTGTGCTTGCCACATGATCCCTATGGATCTTCATTCATGAGAACACCTCTCACAATGACTTAGGGCACAACCTAATGAACCTAATTACCTCCGAAGCAATTCATCCTCTAAACACAGTTAACGCTCTTAGGTTTTGGAGTTAGGAAAACCAGAGTGCCATATTTTTCCTTCTCTTTAAGGATCAGCAGAGTTTGTAACTGACTGAAAAAGAGACTCAGTCTTACAAAGATAACCCACCTTGGGACCAGCCACAGATTACCACCTGTACCTTATCCATAATTCCAACAGCTACTCTGTGTTCAAGTAAGAGAAATCAATGACATCTTCCACATGGGTAAGTGGTGTGATTTGTTGTTAAAATACTAGAAGAAAGTGTACATAGTTTCTACCTCAGTTACTTTTCTATTGCTATGATAAAGCACCAAGACCAATGCAACTCATAAAATAAAATCAAACATTTAATCTGGGACGCATGGCTCCAGGGGTTTAGAGCCCATGACTATCATGGAGAGGAGCATGGCAACACAAAGGAGATGTGGAGCTGGAGCAGTAGCTCAGAGCATATGTGGTGACTCTCAAGCAGAGGCAGAGAAAGCTAACTGGGCCATGGTGTGAGTCTTTGAAACCTCAAAGCCCACATGTAGTGAGGCACTTCCTTCAACAATACTCTCACCTCCTAACTCTTCCCAAACAGTTGCAGCGACAGCAGAGTCAGAAGGTAGTTCTTATTCAAACCATAACACTGCTTCTCACGTGATTGACAGATGAGATGTCCTACTTCAGGTCGAAACTATGAGCAGACAAAATGAAACAATAACTGGCAGAGCAAAAAAAAATCCACTCTGAAAACATTTATAGGTAAAATACATCCAAAACTTAAAATGGAGAGGGGTCTGTTAAACCTGTGAGAATCTGTGATAAGAACAAGTCAGATGAGAAGGACGGAGAAAAACGTATAGTCACAAGCATTTTGAGAAGTAGAAGGGACTTATAGGCAGCCAGTTAATACAAACAGCTCAAAGAAATTTAAGTTAAAGTATCAGGGAAGTGGTGATTATTTCCCTTTTAGTTGAGTAAAATATTAACTAAAGGTAGAGAAAAATAAAGATAGGCCAAACTAAGTTTTGAATGTAAGAGGCTAAAATACTACCAGAACATTAGACGTTTCTAATTTTAGGCCAGAGAAAAATCTTATGATGACACAACTTCTTCATTTCATATATGAGAAGTTCATTCAACTGTACATTGTATGGTATAGGGCTAAGGGCCTACCAGGACACATGTCTCACAGAGTAAAATCCCATCCCTACTACAGTATTGCATGGTGACTCCTTAGTGCAGGAGAATTAATTAGAGGTGCTTGATTTAGAGGGAACATGATGAAAAACAAAGCAATATGAAAGAGGATCCAGGGAAAATGGCACATGCCTTTCATTTCAGCACGTAGGAAGCAGAGGCAGGAAATCTCTAAGTCTGAAGCTTGTGTGGTCTACAATGTGAGTTCTAGGACAAGCAAGGCGATGAAATTCTTAGGCAAATGGACAGAACTAGAAAATATCATCCTGAGTGAGGTAACTCAATCACAAAAGAACACACATGGTTTGTACTCACTGATAAGTGGATATTAAACCAAAAGTTCCAAATAACCAAGATACAATTCACAGACCACATGAAGCACAAGAAGAAGGAAGACCAAAGTATGGGTGCTTTGGTCCTTCTTAGAAGGAGAACAAAATACTCACAGGAGCAAATATGGGGACAGAGCATAGAGCAGAGACTGAAGGAAAATCCATCCACAGATTGTTCCACCATCCACCTAGGATTTCATCCTATATACAGTTAACAAACCCAGACACTATTGTGGGTGCCAACAAGTGCATGCTGAAAGGAGCCTGACACAGCTTTCTCCTGAGAAGCCCTGCCAGAACCTTACAAATATAGAGGCAGATGCTCACAGCCAACCATTGGACTGAGCATGGTATCTTAGTCAGGGTTTCTATTCCTGCACAAACATCATGACCAAGAAGCAAATAGGGGAGGAAAGTGTTTATTCAGCTTACTTCCACATTGTTGTTTATCACCAAAGGAAGTCAAGACTGGAACTGAAGCAGGTCAGGAAGCAGGAGCTGATGCAGAGGCCATGGAGAGATGTTCCTTGCTGGCTTGCTTCCCCTGGCTTGCTCAGCCTGCTCTCTTATAGAACCCAAGACTTCCAGCCCAGGGATGGCACCACCCACAAGGGGCCCTACCCCCTTGATCACTAATTGACAAAATGCCCCACAGCTGGATCTCATGGAGGCACTTCCCCAACTGAAGCTCCCTTCTCTGTGATAATTCCAGCCTGTGTCAAGTTGGCACACAAAACCAGCCAGTACAAATGGGGTCCTCAATAGAGGAGTTAGAGAAAGGACTGAAGGAGTTGAAGGGGTTTGCAATCCCATAGGAAGAACAACAATATCAACTAACCAGACTATCCAGAGCTCCCAGGGACTAAGCCATCAACAAAGGAGTACACATGGCTGCAGCTGCACATATACCAGAGGATGGCCTTGTCATGCATCAATGGGAAGAGAGGTCCTTGGTCCTATGAAGGCATGATAGATGCCCCAGTGTAGGGGAATTGAGGGCGAGGAGGTAGGAAATCTATATCTAAAAATTGTGCCTACAATTCACTCTTTGGCACAGCAGATCTGTCAACTCTTAGCTTAGCTACAATGGAGGTAAAATCCTTTGGTGATATGAACTTCAATGTCTAAAAATTGTTCTTATTTTGGGCTTGTACCACAGTAAGAGCCAATATTTTAAGCTCTACTAAAAACAAAACAAACAAACAAACAGACTTTATTTATGTTCATTAAAAATAACTAGCAGTCATGAATTATTTTAAAATATTCAGCTAATATGTTTAGAGTTATTTAAAATTTATATTGAGACAAACATGTATTTTCAGTATTGCTGTAGACAAGCATCTACATAAGACTGTTCAATTGATTGTTTCACATCAAACGACTTTTATAATACTCATCTTTTTGTTACAAATTTTAAAGAATATGACAAAATAAAAATATCTTAGAATAGAAAACTGGGAAATTAGAATTAAATATGGACTTTAGTTAAAAAAAGAAAACTGGAAACTTATTATTAATCAGTAAAATTTGTATAGTGCATTTTAAAAAAGGAATATCTGCATTTATTTTTTAGGAGCATCAATAGATGGAAAGGCACTGTCCAACCATCTACGTTGGTGCTCACATTTGTAATCTTGGCATAAATTCTGATTGCTTCACTCAGTCTGGGCTGGCTCTATTTATGCCTAGAGTCCACATGTCTAAATTTTTCAGTAGCTCTCCTATCCCACAAAAGCTGCCTTCCCTTATTGTACCATGCGTCATAAAAATAAGGACTCAAAGTGACAGTATCTGTGAAATCAGTTTGAGCCAAATGCAGTTTAAATTTAAATTGCCAGCCAAATGACAGCAAGCCTAGCCATCCTCAAAGTGCCCTAAGCAAGGATTTGAATTGTTCATCGGAGGCCAGACAGAGGTGAAACCTCAGCAAGCAGAAAACTGCTAAAAGCTGCATTAAATGAGTCTCACGAATGTTAGGAGCCTGTCCCAACAAGTGTCTGCTGCCTGCTCCGGCATCCAACAATAAGAAAGTCTCACTCCGCACAGCAACACCAGCTGTTCTTCATTATTGTATCTGGTTTTGCTTTCAAGTACCAGAGTAATTTCAGACTGACACAGCAAAGAATTTCTGAATAGCCCCAGACACACATCCTTGCAATCTACTGTTTTCATGCACCCAGTATCATTTAACAATGTTTGAAAACCTATGGTTTTTCTTTAGTCCCCAAATTCTATTTTACTTTTTAAACTTTAAAATATACCATTGAATGCTAAATGCTGAGATACATTAAAAACAAATCAGCATGTTTCTCATGCAAGGAGATTTTTATGTTTTCAATTACTTCAGATCATGGATCTGAATCACTGGATCACACAAGCTTCATGCAAAATGACAATTCAGGAAATCCTGAAGTTAAATAAAACATATATTTCAAAGTGCCTTGACAGCACAGTTCTTAGAATGTATTGGTAGCTTTAATTTAGCCTTATGCTCTCTTAATAAACAAAAATAAGTTCAGACACATAGAATTAGTTTTATATTTATATAATTTCAAACAATAAACTTCCACTTGTGTATTCTTTTGTAGGTAAAAGCGACTTGCTATTATTACTTGAATTTAATTTTTAAGTATTACTTGATTAAAATATATCCCTCTAGTCTCAGGTGAAGCCAAATGCTCTAGTGTAACAAATTTGTATTCCTGAGAGTTAGGTACATATTTTACAGGACTGACGTGTTCTCTCTCTGGACAGATAAAGATTTGAGTAAGTTATTCACCTGCATGTGCGTGTTTGCTGTAACGCTTCATGATTGTCTCAGAGCATGCAAAGGAATTTCATATAACCTTCTAGTCTGATAAGCCCAGATCACTTCATTTCTTATATATTAGAAGCACATGTCCAATTCTTGGAATTTCCTTTATACTTATCATATTATACTGTATAAGAAATCTTCCCACTTCTGAAATGATGGCAAATCTTTTCACCTTGCCTAGTAATTTTCTTGTCTGAATTGATTTTGCTCAGTATATTAAATGCAGAACACACACACTATTATAGATACTTTTTCTAAAGCAGGAGAGGCAAGTGGTTCAGGTTCCAGGAGCCTTGCTGACATCAAAAAATAAAATAAAATAAAATAAAACCTCTCTTATATGCTAGTTCTAGGTATCATTGCCTCTTCAATAGTAAGAATTCTATGCCTTCTGTGAAAATCAATGCATATTTTCACAAGATGTTTTCTATAGGTTTGAGCAATTTGACTTCCACCTTAGGAATATGATTTTATGACTCATGAAAACAGTAAGTTGTGTTTGTACAATGAATTGAGTTATTTCAGTTCATGACACTTATAAACAAAGCTAGATGTAATCCATTGTCATTGAAACTCCCACTAACAGATGGTGGGTGTGAAGTCTCACTGGGACAAATATGAGCTCTTGGGAAGAGTATGAAAAAAAAAATGCATGTCTGACTCTTTGGCCTGGAAAATCTGAAGTCCATTGAAAATTAACTAAATTCCATTCCAAATCAGATGAAAACTGCATTCAGTATGTCTGTTTTTAAATACTAAAAAGTGAATATATGTGAAAATGCATATATTCCATGAGGTAAGCATCAAGACAAAACAACGCTGTGAGGAAACTGTAGCAGCAGAAACTGAGATGGCTCCCTGACCTAAAACACTGTCTGAGGACTGACATTGATGCTCCTAATTAAAATTGATGCAAAGCCGTTTTTTTCCCAGAATTTTTCAGAAATTTGCAGGTAAACACTAGTAAAAACTTGTGTTTAAAATCAGTCTTATAAAAAAAAAAATCAGTCTTATAACAACCATGGACATTTTTAGATTTTTTTTCTCTTTCACAGTATTTAAGTAGACATCAAAATGGAAATAGTCTATTCAAATATAGACCTAACTAAATCAATATGTAAATTTCCAGGGCAACGATGCATGCCAAGACTACCCAGACATTTATAACCCATAGAGAAAGAGGCTTACTCATTAACATTACAGTCTTAAAGAAGGTCACTAAATAACATGACAATATTCGTTATCATCAAGAAAGGAATGAAGTCAGTACAACCTTAATGGAAATTAACATAACTGTAAAAGTCAAAATTGAAAGACTAAAACACTTAGAGAGTGTTATATGGAAAATAATAAAGATTAATTTGCATGACTTTATTGTTTCCAGAGTAGGAATGAAGCTCTAAAAAGCATTGTGCCTGTGTATTAGCCCCTGCTCTTTAGCTGTCCAAACTGACTTATTTAATATTCACAACAAGGCCTTTGACAACAGAAATGCATATTCTATGTATCTAAACTTATTGTTATAATAGCTGACAAGGCAGTCTGCATCTTCAAACAGTTTTATTTTTTTCATAAACTACTCTTTTTTTTTTTTTTTTAGTAGAAGTCATCAATAATATAGCAATAAGCTTAACAGGATAGAAATCTCATTCCTCCCACCAAGGAACAAAGAGAATTTACTATAGTACAGCATATATTTTCCAGTATACTAGATTTCTCTGGTTCCTTCAGAAAAATCTCTTTATTCTTAGCACTTGGAACTATCTGTCTAAGTGCTACATTCAAAACCCTGGAATGTTAACCCATATTTGTATAGGATTGCAAACTAGCTTGTGTTATCACATTTACCAGTGTTGTTATTCTCATTTACTAGCAAGTGGCCTAGGAGGCAGAAAAATGGAGGAAGGAAAAAAAAAAGACCAGGTACCAGCTACCAATGTCTATTCTTAACTTTTCTGCAACTTCCTCTTTTAAAGACCCTATCTTTTATCTCTTCCATACCATCTAAATTACAACGTCACAAAAGAGGCCTCATTCTGTAGGTTATCCACAATCTGGATTCCCATCAATAATTTTGGCTTTCACAAAAACTGCGCAGGAGGTAGTTTAACGATGATTAAGCAAAACAGAGCTTTAAAGATTTGACAGTGAAAGGGAAAAAATGTGTCTGAAATGCAAAAACAACCTAGCAATAAAAGAAAGTGTCACCCAAAACCACACACGTGCCCTCCAGTGTGGGCATCATCCGAACCACACACGGACCCTCTAGTGTGGGCACCTGTGCAATTAATTTTCTGTAGCCAACTCCTCAATCAACTATGCATCATTCTTTAGAGGTTGCTTTATGCTACACAGATTTCTGCATAAAAACAACTATAAGGGCTGTATTCTCTCTTTGCTAAATACAGCCATTATATGTACACAAATGTGAGGGCCATGAAGAACTTGTCATTTATTTTCCAAATTTTGAAACAAGGACAGGTAAGGGAGCTTGTCAATACTGAAACTTAGCATTTCAAAAGGCTTCTTTCTCACATGTGAGAACCAGTCAAGGGAGAACTGCAATTCAATAAGGGTCAAGGAGAACCGCAACAACTGCATACATTCAGCTAATAAAATATTGTAATTTGTTTTTAGTTCATTTCAGATATTCCACAGAGATGAGTTGACCTTAGCACAAGGTTCCTGTTGAACAAATTTTCTATTAAATCTGTGATTATATTCTTGCCAAACTCAGGGGTAGGATGAGAAATTCAACTAGTTCTGTTAAGAATATTAGCATAGGAGCCTGATATAGCTGTCTCCTGAGAGGTTCTGACAGTGCCCAACTAAAGCAGAAGTAGAGGCTCACAGCCATTCATTGGACTAAACACAGGGTCCCCAAATGAAGGAGCTAGAGAAAGGACCCAAGGAGTTGAAGGGTTTGTAGCCCCTTAGGACGAACAACAATATGAACTACCTAGTACCCTCAGAGCTCCCAGGGACTAAACCACCAGCCAAAGAGTACACATGGTGGGACTCAGGGCTTCAGCTGCATATGTAGCAGAGGATGGCCTAGTTGGTCATCAATGGGAGGAGAGGCCCTTGGTCCTGTGAAGGTTCTATGCCCCAGTGTAGGGCCAGGTCCAGGATGCTGGAGAGGGTGGGTTGGTGAGCAGGGTGAGGGGGAAGGGAACAGGGCTTTTTGTTTTGTTTTGTTTTGTTTTGTTTTGTTTTGTTTTGTTTTGTT
>JADRCD010187566.1:0-12390 GCA_019843815.1 Montemys delectorum
GGGCTTTGAGGTGACCCACTCAATCACTTATCCCATCTATGGACCACTAGAGAGTGTGAAGGGGCCAGTCCTACAGATCCAGAGCTGCATGATCTCCATAGCACAGGGCAACCATGGACTATCTGAGAGGAGAGGCCCCAGTGAGGTCCCAGGACTGATGGAGTAGTAGAAGCCAGGGGCCTAAGACTCAGGATGAGTTGTAATAATCATTTGCAAGTACAACTGTTTGGGCAAAAGGGTATACAGCATGACACACTGTGACACACTTCAGCTTCCACAAGAGGTTTCTGTTTGTTTGTTTGTTTGTTTGTCAGTCTGTTATTATCTTTGTCTTTTGGGTTTTTTGGCAGAGGGGAGGCTGCAAAGATGGAGGGTGGATAGGGAGAGAGGGGGAGATGAGTGAGATTAGGGTGCAGGATGTGAAATTCACAAAGAATCCATAAAAAGGTTTTTTTTAAAATAAAAAAATCTATTTTCAATTTTTTAAAAACCGTAAAATGCACAAACCACAGGGAATGAGCTGATTTGATTAAAATACAAAGCTGCTGAGTGAACGTGATCAATGACAAAGTGGAGTGAGTAGCCAAAGGTGGGGGAAGGGCCTTACAGACACTGGAGAACAGGATTTTGTAAAGGAGTCCTATACATCAGGTAGGGCTGTCAACCTAAACGGCAAATGGATAGTCTCTGAAAACTGGACCGACCATGTCCAGGAAAGCCCGCCATGTGTGGGAAATTCAAGAGGGCACAGCCACAGAGCAACAGGTTTTAAAGGGGACGTGCAAAAAGCCCCCCAGAGCAGACATTCTCAGTTGAGAGCATCACTTACAGGTGATGACAAGCCCCTCAGGCAGGCGGCCGCTGGACATCTGCCCTGGCAGAAGCATTTTCTCAGCCAGGCTATATATAGTGCACGGCCCTGGCCATGTCGCTAGTTACTGTTCTTATCACCGAGTATCGTATGTGGAATCCCAGTGTCCTGAGTTGTTTCTTTGGGTTATTTTTATTAGGGTTTGACAGACATGACTCTGCTTGAATTCTGGCAAACACTCCCAGAACAAATAGCCAAATGAAGACTCTGCAAAAGTAACAAGAAACTCACAGCAGAAGGAACAGCAAGAGCTCCCCCCAAACAAACAAAAAACAACCCACAAATACACATGCACACACAAAAAAACCTCACCACATTTACTTAGTAGAAAACAGATAAAAGCCAGCTTCTCTTCCCCAGTCAACATTTCACAAAACTCTTAATGTCTGGCCACACGTGGGCGCTAAGAAGATGTAGAGCATCAAGAACCAATGGACAAAGAGAATGTGAGGGGCTCTATGGCAAATCTCTGTCACAGGAAAAGCTTGAGCAACTGTATCAGATAAAGATATTGACAGGTTCTAGAGGAGTTCTTGGGGACACCTTCACACTGCGAAGTAGCTCAGCTGCCCATCAACTGCCCAACGCATGGGTCAACAAACTCTGACAAGGGCCAAGAGCTTGTCCAGTTGTCACTTACATGAGGACTGGCTCCAGGATCCCCAGCAGGATTGGAGGAGGCAGGTCCCTTATCTAAAACGGAATACTGTCTGCATACAGCTGTGTACTTCTGCCTGTAGACTTTGAGCATTCTCTGGATTGTTTAGGATATCTAATGCAAGGCAAATGCTGGATGAGCGCTTTATCCTGCATTGTTCCAGAGATAACGGTAAGGAAAAAGATTCCGTGTTCAGCACAGATGGCTTTCCTCCCTGAATTTCTTGATCTGCAGTTGATTAAGTCCTCCGATGTGGAACCCATAGGCACAGAGGAACCATTAGGCAAGGAAAACTACCAGAGAGAAGATAAGAAAGATCTTTTGGCAGGCATTTTCATTATCGTGACATTGTCTGTAAAGCCTGTGTGACAACCCCTGACACATGGCCATGATGCCCAGGGAAGACGAGGTGATGTGGAAGTCCACCTACTTCCTTAAGATCATCAAACTTTTAGATGATTTTCAAAAATGCTACACCGCGGCAGCAGACAGTGTGGGCTCTAAGCAGATTGGCGTGTTCTTGCAAGGAAAGGCTGTGATGCTGATGAGAAAGAACCCCAGGCTGTGCATGGCTATCCAGAGGCATCTGTAAACTTCCCAGCTACTGAGAAACTGCTGAGATCAGGGACATGCTGCTGGCCAGTAAAGTGCAGGCTGTCATCTCCCCATGGGAGGTCACTGTGCCAGCTCAGAACCCTGGGGTGGAAGAAGACCTCTTTGTTCCAGGCCTTTAGGTATCACCACTAAAATCTCCAAAGGTACCACTGAAATTCTGAGTGATGTGAGCTGATGACAGAGGGAAAGTGAGAGCCAGTGAAGCCACAGAACACACTGAACATCTCCACCTTCTCCCTTGGGCTGATTAACCAGCAGGTATTAAACAGTAGCAGCATCTACACCCTGGAAGTGCGTGACATCACAGAACAAACTTCACACTCTGGATTCCTGGAGGGTGTCCAAACTGCTGCTAGTGTTTATCCGCAGATTGGTTACCCAACTCTTACCTCAGTGTCGCCGTCTGTCATCAGTGGGTACCCGCAAGTCCTGGCTTTATCTGTGGAGACTGAGCATACCTTGCAACTTGATGAAAAGGTGAAGGCCTTCATGCCTGATCCATTTGCACTCTTGGCTGCTGCCCACAAAGCTGCCATCATCATTGATGCTCCTCCTATAGCTCCTGCAGCCCTAAGAAAGGCTGAAGCCAAGCAAGGGTGGGGATGGTCAGATGAGGCTGTGGGATTTGGTCTCTGACTAATTCCTTCAAAGCAACAAACTCAGCCAGCTTAGCTTGAGAAACATGGCAGTAATAGCTTACTTCTCAGAAGAGGAGGAGGAGGAGCAGCAGCAGCCATGGGCTGTGTTCTTATAAAGCACAAGTTTTAAAAATAGTATAACAGCATAATTGAAAATGTTACAGGACAATAGATGAATATTAGGTACATAATTAGAGCAGAGGAAGGTCAAAGACAAGATGCTACAATACCCTTGCGTTGATTTGCAGGAACTCCCAAGCCATGCATGCTAAGCCACATTCTTCTGGGCCATCATAATGAAAACATGGACTCGAGCATCTGGCACTCCTTCTCTTTAGCAGAATGCAGAGAGCTGCACCATTAAGGTAAGCCAAAAAGATCCTGATAGACTAGCCCCTATTTGATTTGCTGTTCTGGGAGTTAGTATCCAGAATGCTCTGTGGAATATTGTTCACCAAAACACCTATCTGTGCCAGGTGCAACATATGCATTCCTGAACACAGACTAAATTTCACACAAGAAAACTTGTATAAAAATATGAAACCTACTGGGAAGCAGAGGCAAGGTAAATCTTTGTGTGTTTAAGGCCAGCCTGATCTCAAGTTCATGAGCAAACCATGTAGAACATGCCAGAAAGTGGCATTCTTCCATGGCCTCTGTTTCCATTCCTGACTTCCTCGGTGCTGGAGTGTGACCTGCGAAGTGGAAGCTGAAGCAAATCCTTTCCTTCCCGAGTTGTGTTTGACCATGTGATAAACACATCACAGCAACAGAAACCTAGCAGACATCAGACAGCTTACAGTCTACATACACCAGCTGGTTCTGGGTAAGGCCCTAGATCCTGCTCTGTAGTGACATAGACATGGAACTGTAGGGTCTCTGCACATCTAAGGGTCTTTGTCTTATCTTTAATAACCTAATGACAAAGGCATACGGTCCCCACATAACTAAGAACTGGGAAGCTGAATTTCCAGGGTCCAGGATGTGGCCACTCGCTAGGTAAGGTGCAGAATACTCAAGAGCTTCTTCAAAGCTTGATGAAGGATCATAGGTGACAGAATGCTGCTGGAGCGACGGCTCAAGGGCAGAAGACAAGAGTGGGAACAACAGAGGGCTCTTGGCTACCAACTGGTAGTGTTTCAACATGAACAGATGCTGTGGGTAATGTCACTATTTCCATGTCTTGTTCTTTCCTTCTTTCCCTTTCTCTGTTTCTTCAGAGTGAACTCCATTCGCAGACCTCACATCACGAGGTGGCTGTCCTGGCTTTAGCTTATTTACTTTCTTACTTTTCTCCAGATAGCAAGAGCCACAGTATAGTTCTTAAGTACTTAACTTTCTCTCCTTGGCCCAGGTTCTCCACTCCAACCCACTCATGGTGACAACTATGACAACTGATTAGTCAGGCTTGGTAAGTAACTCTGGAAGCAGAGAGGGATCCAACGCTCCGCTCCCAGAAGTCAAAGCACTGGTAAGGGAGGTGGGGAGCTGCTTAGCAGGAGATGGGATGAGCCCGTTTAAAATTACTTACTCACAATCTGCAGACAAGTGTTCTGCTCTGAGAAGTGGGAGACAAACTTTGTCTGTGTCTCTGTGGTGGAGGCCTTAGTTCGAGGACAAGGGAGAGAGGGAGAACATCACAGGAGGGACGCTGTTGTGGGACACTAGAGTGCCTGCTCCTCAGAAGGTCAGGTTCTGCATTGGAATTTGCTTCCTTGGTGACTTCTGACACGCACTTATTTCTCTGTCTCATTCCTGATCTTGGGCATACACGGAAGGTTTCTGTCAGAGAGCTGGAGAATTTGGGCAGTCCTTGGCCCAGCAGGACAACTTCACACACTGTAATGGCTCTTATAATTTCTTGTTTTCATAAGAGACTCAGTTGTAGGTGAATCATTGATTCAGAAAGCTTTTGGAGACAGGAAGAAAGCAGTCATGTCACTTATAGGAAATAGCCTGAATTCATGACACATGGGCCACATCCCTTTAAACTGCAGAATGGAGAAGTACAGAAACCGTCAGTGGAAAGGTGCAGACCTGGGGGTTTGGTGCTCTTACTAGGTGTAGATGGGGTTTGTTATCCCAAGGAACCCACACACAGTGATTTCCTAGCTTCTTTCTGTCTGTTCTTCTGTCCGTATTGACTCTCTGGTGTCTGGAACTTAGAATCACACACACACACACACACACACACACACACATACACACACATCACATAGGAAACAAAGAAACAACCCCCCTCATTTGCATTCAAAGGGCTCGTCGGTATTTCATCCTTGCCCCTAACAATAGCTCCTTTACCATTTTCCCTCCACCCCTGTTCTGTGTCAGGCTTCACTGCCGCTGGAATCAGCCTGTAATTTCCATTCTGTACCCTCTTCCCCTCTGGGTGATTACCACTCTCCCCGAGTAATTACGAGCCTCCCTAAATAGAATTTTAATGACCGTAAGACATTTCATTGTGTGTCTGGGATTGCTGTATTTAATCATTTGCTATTTTTTGAACCTTCGGTAGTTTCCAAGTTGTCACTAGGGGTTGATCACTTATCAGTGACTCATTTTCCATAAAAACTTATTTCCTATCTCTGACAACATCACAAGAAAACAATCTTGGATGCAGGAACGTTGCAGCGAAGGTTGGGACCTGTCTTGGGCTCTTCAGAAGTCTGTCAACGCGATAAGTCTTGCAGATAATGTCAGGCCCATGGAGGATGCTGTGCCCGTGTAGCCTACTTGCAGAAACATGAGAATGCCCATGTTCAACATCAGCAGCAACGCCTGTGCACACATGTAGCCACTGCTGTGAGACTGGGAAGTGTTGTAGCTAGGGTAGCAACCCTTTAGAATCTGCCGTCTGCCTATCGGGGTCGTAGGAATCCGAGGAGGCTTACATGGCTGCCTGTAACTGACAGCTTCCAGCTCAGACACCAGACTAAAGCTCAACCTAAGCATCCCTGGTAAGTCAGACAAAGCTGTGAGCTGAAAGCTTTCCGTCGCTGAGGAAGTCAGGAACGGAAGCAGAAGAAGAACGCCACTTACTGGTTTTGTTCCTCGTGCCTTCCTCAGTTTGTTTTTTTATATAACTCAGGACCATATGCCCAGATGTTGCCTCTCCTTCCCCCGTCCCTCCCCGCCCTGCCCCGCCCCGCCCGGCCCCGCCCCGCCCTGCCTCGCCTCAACCCTGCCAAGGACTCCGGCAGCCTGTGCTCAGAGGCAGCCACCTGCTGGGCAAGAACAATAGCCTGCTACAGACTGACAGTTCACCTTTGAAGAAGAGCAGCCTGGAAGTCACACTGAGCTGGGAACACATGCCTACCTGCCTGGGGACTTTGAGTTGCTACAGACTTTGGCGTCTAATGTCTGCTGAAGTGTTTATGTTATGCATATGTCTTGTACCTGGAGATTCAGTTTCAGGTTTATCTATGCCTATAAATGCTCAAAATATTCCTAAGTAAATTGAAGCCTTGATATGGACGCTACTTGGCCTCCATTCCTTGTTGTTTCTCAACCCCTCTTATTTTCCAGGTCCTTTTAAACCTCCGCCTGAGAGAACCCAGGTCCCTGGAGCTGCGGGATGGCTCCACTCACCCAGAGGTGGTACCATCCACAGTGAGCTGTATCTTAGTTAGTGTTCTATTGCTGTAAAGAGACACCACGACCACGGCAACTCTTATAAAAGAAAACCTTTAATTACAAGCCGGTTTACAGTTTTAGAGAGGTTTAATCCAGTATCTTTCTGACAGAGCATGGTGGTGGCACGCATGGGTCTGGAGCATTAGCTGAGAGCTACATCCTGATCTGCAGGCCAGGAGAGAGAGGCTGGGCTTGCCATGGGCTTTTGAACAATGTCCAACCCCAGTGACACACTTCCTCCAGCAAGGCCACATCTCCTGATCCTTCTAATCCTTTCAAATAGCGCCGCTCCCTGGTGACTAAGCATCAAATATATAAGCCTTTGGAGGAGGGCCATTCCTATTCAAAGCACCAAAGGCTGGGTCCTCTCATGGCAATCATTAATCAAGAAAATGTCACACAAGCTCGCTTACAGGTCGACTGTGCGGAGATATTTCCTCAGTTGAAATTCACTTCTAGAAGATGACTTTAGGCTTTGTATCAAGTTAACCAAAAAACTATCCAGATCACTATGCCTCATTCTGGAAGTTAGGTCAACAGGTTACTGTGTGTCTCCCATTTCCTTGGGGGTCATTGGCCACTGGCCCACAAGGGTAAGGGGAGCAGAGTCAGAACAAGCAGTTCTGACAGTCCCTAAGTACAATGGAATGACAGACTTCCAGGATCAGCTTCAGAGAGCCAGCTCAATTTTATTCACTGGGCAAGAGGGCAGCCACTAGGGGACTGCTTAATTGGTGTTCACAATGTGCTTCATTTGCATTAGGCAGCGTAATCCTAGCATCAGGGTGGGAGCATAACACCTAGTCATCATATGGGCAAGAAGGGGAAAACTTTTTTCTTTTTTTTAAACAAGGAGCTGTGTCATGCTTAAGATAAGCCAGGCAATGGGGTTCAGGGACATCTTCCAAATAAGATCAGGCAGACAGTAGGAATCCCTGCTAGAGGAAAGGAGTCCTCCATTTTACACCAAGCATGGAGACCTGTCTGGACGGAGTAGACTGCACCCTTCCGCAGCAGGCCCTCCAATAAGCTACCTGTAGTGATGGTCTTCCTATATAGCAGCCCTGTATTAGTCAGGATTCTCTAGAGAAACAGAACTGATAGAATGAATATATGGTGTTTACTATAATGTCTTACAGACTATGGGCCAGCTAGTCCAGCAATAGCTGTCCAACAGTGGAAGGTCCAAGAATCCAGTAGCTGTTCAGTCCACAGGCAGGATGGCTCAGCCGGTCTGCAGTATAAGAAAGAATTCTGAAGACATAGGCTTTAATGTCAATGAAGAAATAGACTTGTCAGAGAGATGGAGAACACTCCGCTTTTTCCTTTCATGCCTTTTATATAGACGGCCACCAGAAGGTGTGGCCCAGATGAAAGGTGGATCTTCCCATCTGAAAATACCCAGGAGTTAAAGATAGTCTTACCACTTCAAATAATTTAAGAAAAATTTCTCACAGGTATACCCAGCCACTTGGGTTTTAGTTAATTCTAGGTGAAGTTGACAACTAAAAATGGCTACTATAGTCCCAAAGCTCAGGGCATTGCTTGGCTTGAGATAGTATGTATGTGCTGTCTGGCCTTTCTCCTTACAAAACTGCCAGGATTCAATCATGGAGTACTGAGAATTTTGGGTTTTTAAAAAACACAGTTATGTTATATGATTATGTTTTTGTTTTAATCTCAGGTGTGGGGTTATGAGGCTGCTAACTATGTTTTTGCCACCTGCAGATGGTTTGCATTTGGAATTCTGGGGACTCTTGGGAGCATATAAATTCAAGAGCTCCCAGAGAGTCTGTGGGGCTAGTGCTCCTGTTACTGCTGCTGGCTCCTGCTGTTGCATTTGCTGCTTTTGCTATTGCTGGATTGTTGGATGGTTGGATTACTGGTTGCTGGGTTGCTGGGTTGCTGGGGATATCCCAACAATGAAGATTAGACTTGCCCCTAGGAACTCAATACCCCTAATCAGCAGGAAGTAGTCTAAGGAGATCTATGTCCCCTTGCCCCTCTAACCTTGATTCCCTCCTACCTAGTGTCAGGGGTTGGAAGGGGTTACAGGGAAATATAGGTGGAGAAAGATGGTAGGTAAAAGAACCCAATAAAGTAGCCCAAAAAAGTACAGTCACGGGGCTGCCCCAAGATGACTTTATCTAATTCCGTCACCCCCAAAGACGCCCTCCAACACAATAGTTGGATTCCGTCCTATCTTCTTAGTGAGTTAGCATGGGGCTAAAACTCAGACATGATTTTTCAGAGGAGACCAATCACAGTCAGGTGGAGAGAGAATTTTTAAAAAGGTAGGTGATAAAGTGCTTAAATAGAGGATGAAGGGAAAGACTTTCTGCTGAGATGGAGAAAAAGCTGGGGACAGACAGTAGGAATAGAAACCCATGCTTTGGAGGTGTATGAATGGCCTGGCTGGGGAATCAGCATGAACCGGTCTTTCTAGGGAAGGACTGGGAAAAGAGAGAGTATCCCCTCTCCACCTCATAATAATGCTTTACTTTGGGGCTCTGAACTATAAAGCTAACTTCAGCTACTGAGTGGCCCAAGGGCCTTTATAAGAGAGTTTCTGAGATTGACGGGGATGGAGGGGAGAAGAGACAAAGTTATCCTGAGGAGCAAAAAGAACAAAAGCCCACCTGAGACTCCTGAATGTGAGTTAGACACTGTTGCAAAGAGCCCTGACTCAGCAAGCACTTCTCTGCTCATCCCACCCACCCCCAAGCCCAGAATGCCCGTGCCCTCCACCCCTCCCTTCTGCCAATGCACAAGTCTTCCCTCCAGCACCTCTAGATACCGTGGGTCGTTCTCCAGCTGTCTGTCTCTTTAGCCTTGTTACTGGATGTCGTCCGCGCTAGTTTCCTGCCGGCAGGAACACACGGACACACACAGGATCCTTCTGCAGCAATTGTTTATTACATCTTCAAGAGGGCGACACC
This sequence comes from Montemys delectorum, assembly GCA_019843815.1. Classification (NCBI taxonomy): domain Eukaryota; kingdom Metazoa; phylum Chordata; class Mammalia; order Rodentia; family Muridae; genus Montemys; species Montemys delectorum. Next base: position 9,355 of record JADRCD010187566.1, read on the forward strand.
CGACCCCCGAAAAGGCACTGCTTATATATACCCTGGAGCGGCATGCTCATCTCTGATTGGCTGTTTGCTCAGGAGCGTAATACGCCCCGGGATGGCTCGTGACTTGGTGCGCTCTGGCCCTAGGCACATGTGCAATTTACCTGTAAACTTGGGAGAGCACCAGATGTCAGCGCCATCTGCTGGCTATCACCGCTCACCACGGCTCTCTACACCTCTCCCTTTTTGTTTTAAATGTTAGGCACTGGCCAATGCCCCATGTCTTAGGCTAGCCGATGTGTTGTCCATTACCAGCACCAAGAGATCGGTGGGATCCTTTGGATCACTACTCATTGGTGTGCTCCTGGTTTATGGCATCAGCCTACTCCCATCATAGGGGTCAAAGGCAACGGGCCTCAAGGACTTATGACAGTTTGACTCACTCTCCCGTGTGCAATGGGATAAGACCCCATGGGGTGCAAGAGCTAAGTCTCGCTGACCATTAGCTTTTAAGTATTTATTTTGTTTTTAGCATGCTGAGCCAAATATTGGGAGAGCCTCCTTTCTCTAGTGCAGCAAATGCTTGGGCAGATACCACCTTGTCACGTTTTTGTTAGGCTCTGAGCTTGCAAACCATTTAGAGAAGAAACACTAAGCCAGCACACAAGGCAACACTAAACAGGCCAATCCCCACCCATCCTTTAAGGAAAGAAAAGGCTGAAGAAATCTAAGAGCCAGGGACAGATCTAATATTCTGGAGAGCCATGATGAGGACAGGAATCTGCCGTGATGTTCTCTGGGGAGCCATCTTCTGTGGTTAGGATTTTTCGTGTCAATCGCTCCGGTAGCCAGAACGGGTTGCTTTCTTCCTGTGGGAAAACACAAACAGCTCCCCTGGATCTTATCAAGATAGGATCCGGACCCTTCTATTGGTCAGTCAAGACATAAAAAATTAAGAGTAAAGAGTGCTATACTCGTGGCACTAAGGGTAGAGGCTCCTCGACTCCCTCTTTTTGTTTATTAGATAAGATTTTAGTATGCGGTGAACCCGTTCTATGATGCTTTGTTCTTGAGGATTGTATGGAAATCAGACATAAGCCAGGATATTTCCACTCGCAGCCTACTTGTGCTAGCTGCCAAAGGGTATTTATTTGTTCTACTCAGCTGCATCACAGCAGCTGCTTCCTGCATTGGTTAGCAGGCCTCCAAGCTCTCTACACACCTTCATCCAAGCCTCTAGTTATATGGAGTCAGTGGCATGGCTGCATCTGGATCAGCCAGGGACTGAATGCCATGAGCGCGGCTGCCGCCCCTGCAGTGCGGAAACAGCGGCCTCTTCCTACAAGATGGAGGGGCCGACGACCCGTGGATGTGGCTCAACGATAGCCATCGGGCTGGGCACAGCGCTTCCTCCCATGGCCCCGCAGCACCGCCTGCCCTCGCTCCTCGCGTGCATGCGCCCGCTCGTCCGTCTGCCCACCAGCCTGCCTGCCTGCCTGCCTGCCTCCCCCCAGCCCTTCTCTGCGCCGCTCGGCTCGGCTCTGGGGTCCGCTCCCGCCCGGAGCAGCCTCGGTGCCGGAAAGGCTTATAAAGGAAGGAATCCAAGCAGAACCCGTCCGCATAGGGCGGGGAAGCACGGGGGATTATGGCCGGAACTGCTATCTGGGAATTTGCCGCCGGCCAGGAAGCCACGAGGTTCCCATTCCCCGTCTCCTTTCGCCTTCGATTTTGCGGTGGCTGCGGCTCCTTCCAGCAAGCTGCTTCCTCAACAGGACCCAGTTCTTCCAACTCAGAACTATCAAGCCCCAAAACCTCTAGTTCCTCCATCGGATAAATATTTCTCTTTCCTGAGGCTATTCTCTCCCCCCACTTCTCTCCCTGGGTGTGCTTCCCCTCATCTCTCACTTCCGAGGACTGAGCGCCTTTGGAAGGGCCTGTCTTCTTCATTGGCATGCCTTTTCTTTTCTGAGCTCCTAATCTCTTTTCTCGCTCTGTTTCTGGCATGTTGTCTTGTGAGCAAAACGAAACCAAAAGGACAAGACCAATCATACCTCTCAGAGCGTACTCTTTCCCGCAGTTCTGAATCCTACTCCGTTTCACCATCTGAAAGGAGGGTCCCCTTAGTGCCGGCGATGGTAAATTCCCGGGTTTCTTTTGGCACCATCTGTTGTCCACGCTAGTTTCCCACCGGCAGGAATACATGGACACACACAGGATCCTTCTGCAGCAATTGTTTATTACATCTTGAAGAGGGCGACACCCGACCCCCGAAAAGGCACTGCTTATATATACCCTGGAGCAGCATGCTCATCTCTGATTGGCTGTTTGTTCAGGAGCATAATACGCCCCGGGATGGCTCATGACTTGGCGCGCTCTGGCTCTAGGCACATGCACAATTTACCTGTAAACTTGGGAGAGCACCAGATGTCAGCGCCATCTACTGGCTATCACCGCTCACCACGGCTCTCTACAACTGGACTTAGCCGGAGCTTGACCCAGCGCCCAGTTCTTTTCTTGTAGGCATTACTAAGAGCTCAGTAAACCTTTCTGTTTCTAGGATCTCAAGAGTTTGTGTTCAGCAACCCTGGAAGGGACGTTGGGCTGGGAGTCCAAAAGGAAAGCACTGGACAGGGTCAGTTGAGCTCAGCTGCTCACTGTCCTTAGAAAACGCCACAAAACACAAAACATAGGAGTGAATCCTTGCTGTGGGTCTGGGAGAGGCACACACCTGGCTCCACCTGGACCCTTTAGGCAAGGAACAAGATGACAAGGCAGAGAGGTCTGGAAGGAAGGCTGAGGTGGGAGGTGAAAATGGCAGCAGCTCCTGCTCCTGTGACTGATTCTCCTGGGGAGCCTGTCCCACTCAGAGCAAGCTCCAAGGTCACCATCTGTCCCAGCTTCTTTTTCTGTTGCTGGAAGCAAAGACCCTGACAAAAGTGACTTAAGGACAGAAGGGTTTGCTCTGGCTTACAGTTCCAAAGGGATACAATAGACCACAGTGGAAAAGACGGTAAGCAGAGAAGGAATGATGGCATGGGCAGTCTAGGCTCTGCTCCACGG
>JADRCD010187569.1:445-20782 GCA_019843815.1 Montemys delectorum
GAGAGAGAGAGAGAGAGAGAGAGAGAGAGAGAGAGAGAGAGAGAGAGCACTTTCAAAGGAAATCCTGGGAAAGCTCAGAAGTTCCTGTACAAAGGCCAAGTATGGGGAAGGTTCCCAGCTGTGCAGTCACAAGGTGTAGGATCCTAGGATTTTGTCCTTTTGCTCTCGCACCTGTGTTCCCTGGGGGTGCGGATGTACACAGCAGTGTGGCTGACTGTGGCTTATGAGATTTCTGAAGCAGGAATATGCTAGAAGACTTCATATAAGGGACTAGTGTGCCCTTGAAGAAATCAAGTCACCTCATCTTGTCTTTGGCTTTTAGAGCAGCCAGTGCATAAAACCCCATAGCTCTCTGAGGGTTCCCTAGAGCCCATAGGTCATCTTGAGTGGCCACTGGAACAGACAACTGGTTGCCCAAGCCAGAGAAAGCACTGAAAGTCTGCATGTGGCTGGGAAACACTGTCTCTCCAGTGGAGCTGGGAGGAGGCCAAGGCATCCATGAAGATCTGTCAAGGCAGGCATCAGACCCAGGCTAAGCTGCATCTCAGCAATGGAACTGAGACATTTCAACCACCGTAGTAACAACTCCCTGCCCAACCGGCTGAGGTGAGACCTTGCTGTGGAGCTATCCCCCCTACCATCTTTTGTATTTTAGTTACCAGATGCCATTGAAGAGTTCTGTCATTGGGAAGGTTACTGCTCATTGTTAACTTGGCACAAGCCAGAATAGGCCGGGGAAAGGCTCAATGAGGGACAGTCTGCAATGCGCTGGCCTGTGGTCATCTCTGTTGAGGGATTATCTTGACTGTCCGTTGATGAAGGAAGACCTATCTCACTATGGTGACACCATTCCCTAGGCAGGGGGCTTCTAAATAGTATTAGAGAACTGAGCATTGTCTCACAAGTTCCACTCGCCTCTCCTAATTTCTGTTCGTTCCCAGTGGGGCAATATTTTGCTTCTACTTTCACGCCATACATGCCTGAACAATCGCGTGCATCTATATAAAATGCACAGAGAAAACATACAATTTTGTTTTTCTAAAGCTGACTTAATTCAGCCTATGGTGCATGTCTTTTATCCCATCCCTTGGAAGGCAGAGGCAGATGGATCTCTGTGAGTTCGAAGCCAGCCTGGTCTACAAAGCTAGTTCCAGGATAGTCAGGGATATACAGAGAGACCCTAACTCCAAAAACAAAAACAACAAAACCAAACCTCATAACTGGCTTAATTCTTCTATGAGGTAAGGTCCTACATGTCTTAGAGTTTCTAGGTCCTGGTGATGATACACCAAGACCAAGAGCAACCTGTTAGGAAAAGTTTCAGCTCAGAGCTCCACAGCACTTAGGGAAGTCCGTCACTGGGGGAGGTCAGGATGGGAACTCCAACAGAGCAGGAACCTGGAGGCAGGAGCTGATGCAGAAGCCATGGAGAAGTGCTGCTTACTGGCTTGTTTCTCATGGCTTGCTCAGCCCAGGGATGGCGTCACGTGCACAGAGATGGGCCCTCCCACATCAATCATCAATCAAGGAAACACGTCACAGTCTTGCTCACAGGCCAGTCTAGTGGGGACATTTTAACAGTTGAGGTTTCCTCTTCCAAAATGACTATAGCTTTTGTTCTTTTGACACAAAAACTTAGCTAGCACACTACCTGTGAGTGCGAACGAAGCATGCCTGTCTTTCTGTGATTGGCTTACTTTGTGTCGCATAATAAATAGCCTTCATGTTCAACCAATTTTGTCACAATGACAAGAACACCCCCCTTTATGTCTGGATGGTATTGCACTTCACGTATCCCCATAATGCCTTTATTGCCCTATCTTTGGTGGATACGTAGGTTGGTTCATAGTTCGGCTTTTGTGAATAGCAATGTGGTAAGACAATCCTTTGACATCTTAATTTCATCTCTTTTGTGTGTATACCCAGACATAGGCTTTCTGCATTACGTAATGGCTCTAGCTTTTAATGTTTTTGAGGATGGAACTGAATTGGGGATAGAAAGCAGTTCCTCTAAGACATGGAGAAAGGTCAGGATGCCATTTCCCAACACATCGGCCTTACTGCTGGAAGTCCTAGCTGTAGTGATTAAGGCCTCCAGACTGAAAAGGAAGGCATTAAACTGTCCCAGTTTGCCTAGGATGTGATTGTACAGAGAGAATATCCTAAAGATGTTGCCATAAAACTGTTGGAACTAGCAAATCATTTTAATAAAGTTGAAAACTGTAAAATTGACCTACACAATTCAGCAACCTATCCGAACACTTTTCTAACTATCTCAAAAAACAAATTAGGAAAAAGAATGCCGTTTATACCTATAAAACTCTTATCCAGGAATAAATTTGACTAAGGAGCTAGACAATCCCTGCAGTAGAAGTCGTAAAGCATTGATGAGAGACACTGAATGAGATACAGATAAATGGAAAGATAATGTGTGCCCGTGGAATCAAAGAATGAGTATTACCAAAGTCATACCACCCAAAGTGATGCATGGGTTCAGTCAATTCTGCTAAAATACCAAAAACAGAACAAAAAAATTATACAGAGCAGTGCATATCCCAAATAGTTCAAATAAATCTTGAGTAAAAAGAAACAGGTATCATATATAGTGTCTCGCTTCAAAATGTACCCCAAAGCAATGGTGGCCAAAACATCATGCCTGGTACTAGCATAAAAACGATGTCACAGAGCTGAGAGCCTGGAATTAAATCTAGCATTACAGCCAGCTTGTTTCTGATAAAGGTTCCATGATAAAGGTTCCACGTGAGGGAAGGAAAGACCCTTCGGTGAGAGGAGCTGGAGAAACTGGACAGCCACGGGCAGTTGAGACCGCACACTGTCTCTCAGCCTATGTTGTCCATTGTCAACTAAAGGAGGATTAAAGCCTTGTGTATAAGACCTGGAACTATGAAAATGCTAGAAGAAGACACAGGAGAAATGAGGCGTGACATTGGATCTGACCTTAAAAACACAGGTTACAAAAGCAAAACTGCATCAAAAGGATTTGATCCAACAGGCAGCAAATAGCAGAATGAAGGGAAAACTCACAGAAAGGAAGGAACTGTTCAGCAGCTGTTGTCTTAGCTACTGTTCTGGTGCTGTGAGGAGACACCATGGTCAAGGCAACTTTCAAAAGAAAGCATTTAACTGCTTACTGACAGTTTCAGAGGGTTAGTCTATAACTGCCAAGGCAGAGAACATGAGGACAGGCAGGCATGGTGCTGGAGCAGTAGCTGAGAGCTCGCTTCTGATCTGCAAAGTTGTAGGTTGGGGGAGGGGTGGGTAGAAGGATGGGCCTGGTGTAGGCTGTTGAAGCCTCAAAGCCTCAAGTGACACACCTCCTCCAAGGCTGTCCCTCTTAATCCCTCTTAAACCGTTTACCAACTGGGAAGCAGACATTTAAATGCCTAACCATATGAGAGTCACTCAAACTACCATAGCTATGCACTGCCAGAGGGTTGCTATCCTAAGAGTCAAAGAACTCAACAGAACAGGAACAACAAAGGACAAATAGCCCAGTTTCTTAAAGGGTGTGCCCTGGTTTGGGTGAAAATGACCCCCTAGATTCCTACGGAATGTCACTATTGGGAGGTGTTACTTTATTGGAGTGGGTGTGGCCTTGTTGGAGGAAGTGTGTTACAGGGAGTGGACTGTGAAGTTTCAAATGCTCAAGCCAAGCCCAGTGTCATTCTCTCTTCCTGCTGCCTGTTGATCCAGATGTAGAGCTCTCAGCTTTCTCTCCAGCACCGTGTCTGCCGGAACGCTGCCATGCTTCCGGCCATCTGAACTGTAAGCCAGTCCCAGTTAAATGCTTTTCTTTTTAAAAGTTGGCATGGTCATGGTATCTCTCCACAGCAATAAAAACTGTAACTAAGACAGTGGGCAAAGGACCTATGTAGATATTTCTCAGAAGAAAACATACAAGCGGCCAGCTGAGGTGTATTCAATGTCACCAATCACCAGGAAAGTATAGATCAAAACCACAGTCAGATACCAACACACCTCAGTTAGTAGGGTCATTAAACTATGGAGTGGACATGGAGAGAACGACCCTTGACTTGTGGTTGATGAGAGTAAGTCCATACAGCCATTCTGAAGAAATTGTATGGAGTTCCTCAAAAAGCCATACCATGCAAGTTGTATGTACATGTTTATGGCAGTACGAGTCAACACTGTGAAAGGTAGAAATACCCCAAATTCCTATTACCTGACTAATAGATAGAGTGATGAGGCTACACAGTAGGATATTATTCAGCCATGAAAAGTGCTGGCACATTCTATACCATGAGCGATACTTGAACAGAGTTTGTCAGATGCTGAAAGCCATTCACACAGGGACACACATTACAGATGGCATCTAGATGACACATCTGTGACAGGAGACTCCACAGAGACAGAAAGTAGGTGAGAGTTAGACAATAGCCATGGAATTCTCCATTCTAAATGGATGGATTGTATGAAACCTCACTTAGGTTGTCACCTTAAAAAAAAAGACATCAGTAAAAGTTTAGAACATGGATTAACAGTCATCAAAAAAAAAAAAATCCATTTAAATCCACAAAACCTAATCTTCTCAAATAAGATTCCAAAGGAATGGAAATAGTTTCTTCAAGGCACAAAGCATTCTGAAGAATCTAGAGGTCCCAAATCTTGTGATATAAGGTACTAGGGACAGAATGTGACATTGAGTGTGAAGCTGGGAGCCAGCGAGTACCACCCCTCACCTCTGCCTGGCCTCTCCCTGCATAAGCCCACTGCATGGCATTCTCATAGGGCCTCCTGTTGCTGCACTGTCATTGAGGAACAAACGAGGGTTAATATGAGCTTGCAAAAGACTAATCCAGGAGCAATCTTAGAGGAGCTCAGGAAGGGGGGGGGGGTGGACCTCTATCTGCCCTGGACTGGGGTGTCTGGCCAGGGTTTGTTTGGTGGTGATTATCTTGGGATGAAGCTCCTAGGTAAGAACATAGAGGAGGCTTCTGTCTTAGTTAGGGTTTCCATTGCTGGGAACAGACACCGTGACTAAGACAACTCCTATAAAGTAGGACATTTCATCCGGACTGGCTTACTGGTTCTGAGGTTCAGTCCATTAGCATCATGGCAGAACGCATTGCAAGCATCCAGGCAGGCATGGCGCTGGAGGAGCTGAAGGTTCTACATCTTGTTCCGAAGGCAACCAGGAGAGGACTGGCTCTCCCGCCCTGGGCCAAGCATAAGCATAGGACCTCAAAGCCCTATGGGCCACAGTGGCACATTTCCTCCAACAATGACACACCTATTCTAACAAGGACACACCACCTAATAGCGTCACTCCCTGTGAGGCCAAGCATTCAAACACATGTGTCGTGAGGGCCAGATCTATTCAAACCACTACAGCTTGTCTGTGTGTCCAGAGAGCTGTCGATCTCAACAAAGTGTGGGAGGAGAAGGAGCAGGAAGGAACCCTCAGCAGGGCCAAGATTTCCCTCAAAAGAATAGTTTACGCTGGATATACATACCTACAATTCCAGCACTAGGAGGCAGAGGCAGAGGCAGAGGCAGGAGGATCAGGAGTTCCGGGTTATTCTGGGCTGGATGAAACCCAGGCACAAGTACAAAATAAGGAGCAGATCTGAGTCTATACCATCCTGCAGGCAGAAGAATGATAGAGCCCTCTGCCTCCCATTCCATAGTGTGTAAAGCCCTGACAATCCCTTGGTACACAACACCCGGTTCTTCCCCCAATGCTAGAATAAAAACATGTTCCGTGGTATCAGCAGTAAGGGGGTCGCCACAGCTCTGTGCTGTCACCTCTACCCGCCTCACAAGTCCTGTTATCTTTCAGGGAGCTCCTCTCTTGACTGACTGATGGAGGAAAGGATTTCAGACCTACCTAGCTTGAAACAGAGTGGTCCATTTTTATTAAAGATATCTCAGTATAGGTTTGACTGCGAGGGTTAGGAGGAAGAGAGACACTCGGAGGAATGTAAGGCCTACCTAAGTGGCACGGACTCCTCAAGGGACAGTCATGGCTGACTGTCTTGCTGTTACCGCCATACAGCATTTGATAGCTGTCCATCTGCAAAGGTTGCTAGGAAATCTTTCCTCCTCTCCTCTCTTGTCTCTTGGTAATACATAGTATAGGGTGGCTCCAGAGATGGAGAGCCATATCTGATCAGATAAAACCAGGAGCCACTAGAATAGAGTAAGTTATGTAGTATGCTTAGCATGCTTCCTTCCCTTAGGGTTTTGTGGTGATGTTTCTAGAAAATTGAAGGCTTCCAGTTAACTGTGCTGGAATGCTGGTGAGAAGCTTCAACCAGACTTCAGAGGGAAGGGCTCCTTTCTCTTCTCAGGTCCCTGAGATTTTCCTTATCTTTCTATCTTGCCTGGATGGGACCCTAATAGAACAGTGCTCCTCACCTTCCCAATGCTGTGACCCTTTTGTATAATTCCTCATGTTGTAGCGACCCCCCCCCCAGCCATAAAATGATTTTCACTGCTACTTCTGTATGTTAGGAATGGTAATGTAAATATCCAATACGCAGCACATCTGATACACGACCCTGTGAAAGGGTCATTTGACACCACCCTTCCAAAGAGGTCACCACCCACTGGCTGAGCAAGGCTGCTCTAGGGTGAAGTTTGTGAAGGCCCTCTTTGGTGACTGAACGAGGACCTCCCCCTCCTCCGTAAATGGTATCCTCGAAGCCGGAGTAGGGCAGACACATTTACCAAAAATGGCAGCATTAGTTTGAGCTGTGTAGGTCAACAGCTTCTCTCTGGTTTTAATTAGCCGGCTTAGCCCGTCATCTCTCGAGGCCATTTTTGGTTGAATTTGTGGGGGAAAAAAAATGCTTTAGCCAAGGATAAGAGAATGCCCAGCGTTTTAGTCTCTGGAGCACGGGGGAGGAACTCCTAGGTCCTTCCCCTGTGATTAGGCTTCAGGGTGAAGGCATGCCTGCACTTTTCATATACTCTTGTGTGTTTTTAACACTCAAACAAATGTCATCAAGCCGAGTGTGGTGGCGCACGCCTTTAATCCCAGCACTTGGGAGGCAGAGGCAGGAGGATCTCTGAGTTCAAGGCCAGCCTGGTCTACAAAACTGGGTTCCAGGACAGCCAGGGCTACAAAAAAGATACTATTGCCTTGAAAAGCCAAAAATCAAAACCAAAACCAAAACAAAACAGGTCAAAAAGAAGTCAATGGGCTTAGGCCACTAGTTCAGGGTGCAATAAATGTGCAGATTACTGCATGTTCTCCAGTAGCTGAACAGCAGTAACCAGACCCAGACTCCAAAGGTCTTCAGGATTGCGCTTCCAGAAGCTTCCCAGCGCTCCTCCCTGCCCCCATGGAGAAGATTGCTTACAGAAAGGGCCTTTGTATACTGGGGACTTTACTAGAGGTTCTTGTGAGATATGGCCATGATGCTTGTGAACTGCCTGAGTAGATCTGGTTCTCAATTTCCTTGGCGTTGGCTCTCACCTTGGGGCCCTCGGAGTCCCCTGGAGAGTTAGCACCTGAGTTTTGACTCAGATTACTGGTGAATGTGTGAGAAGTCCTCAGGGGCAGATCTTTCCGTCTGGAAAAGCAGTCTGGCCTTGTCACCACTGTGCCTCCTTCAGAGGCAGCATGTGACAGTAAAGCAGGTAGTTAGAGAGTGAGGTCTAAAAGACCTTTAAAAATCAGAATATGAAACAACAAAAACTGGCCGGTAAAGAGAAAGGCTGGAAAACCTAAACAGAGGCCCACTAAATCCAGCCCCCGGTGTGGGCATGGAGGAACTCTCTTGTCTCAAGATGGCCTGTGGCTCACTGTAATATGAAAATGCGCATCTCTGGTGGAGATTCATTGTATTGTTCTAATTTATTCTTGTGACCGTGATACTTTAACCAAAAGCAACATGGAGGAAGAATGAGTTTATGCGACTTGAAATTCCGCATCAAAGTCAAGGCAGAAACATAAGGCAGGCCTGCTTGCAATTCCATACCACATTACCTCTGTCTAAGCAACTCACTTCACAGTCGGTGAAGTACAGCAGGAACCATGGGAGAAGCTGCTTGCTAGCTGGCTCACAAGCTAGCTTATACTCAACAATTTTCTTACATAGTTCAGGACCCCCTGCCTAGGGAATGGCGCTACCCGCAGTGGGTTGAGCTCTCCTACATCAATTAACAATCAAACCCATTCCTCACAGACACGGATACAGGCAGATCTGATCTGGGCAATTTCTCAGTGGAGGCTCTTTTCCCAGAGAATTAATTCTAAGTTGTATCAAGTTGGCAGTTAAAGCTCACTAGGATAGATGCTGAAGAAACATGATATATAAAGTTGTTACAGAAGTACACCTAATATAGAGAGAGCATGCTCAGAGAAGCTTGTGTTAGACAAATGAGAGGGGAAAAAAATTGGTCCTGTAAAATTTAAGACACTTCCCTCCCCATTATTTGTGCATTAGAACAAGTCCAGTTGTTTAGCTTTTTGCTTCCTCCCCTGTGGGTTATCTTTTAAAAAGCAAAGCAAAGCAAAACAAAACAAAACAAGAAACAAAACTATATTGACTTTGGTTGTAACTGTGTTTCTCTGATATTATTATTGTTGTTATTATTATTATTATTATTATTGGACCCAAAAACCTAGAGACCCACTGGACCCAAGTGGCATCTCTGGATCACGTAGAGACTTGACCAGAGTCCTGCTGTGACACTGGCCTTTGTAGGTAGGCTTAAAGAGTTTAACTTTGCTGTGCCCCCTCAGATGGAGATTGGACCTCCTGGCTTGTCACTAATCACCAACACCAGGTCCTCTCTAGGGTATGCAAACCTGTGTTAGAAACTTCCGGGTATAATTTGGTCAGACCATAGCCAGAAGGCTCCAAGTTCTTGTCATAGACAGCAAAAATTGGCCTTCCCTTCCCTCACCAGTGACAGTGTCACCAACTTGGAGGACAGTGGACAACTTGGGTCAGAAGGTGGTGGCCAAGACAGAACCTTCTGGAAAGGAAAGCTCTAAGTCTCAGAACTCATACTCTTCAAGGCTGGCTGGCTGCCTGGACTGTCCACTGAACTCCTTTGCTCCTCACTACAACCTGGGACTGGAGGATGTGGCAGGATCTTTCATGGGTTCTCTCTGAAGCTCTGAGATGCTCAGTAACTTGCCTAAGATCATACAGCTGGGAAGAGGGTGAGGCAGAATTAGAATCCAGGTTGCAGCACAAAGGAGCAGCTGCTAGCCATACAGGACAGGGAGGAGACTCCTCCAGCGGAGGAAGTTTAGTTGCCTTTACCGGAGAGCAAAGGTCAGAGCCAGAGACCTAGGACAAGGCCATCTGGCTACTGAGCCTTCTCTGCTTAGTAAGGCCTCCTTTCCACACTCTGCAGCCCTCCACACAGGGAAGCCTGGGTGATCTAGGGGTAGGAGCACAAGGCAGGTGCAGAAGTCCCCTAGTGTGCCTGTGAATGCCTCTCTGCCTCCCAGTGCTTAATGAGCACTGGGTGAGGCAAACCTGCTAGTTCTTCTGTAGCCCAGTGGGTGTGGAATGAGCCTGTTCATCTTCCTCTGATCTCTCATCCCCCCTGAGATTGGGGGAGGAGAGAAAAGGGTAGTCCCCTCAATATACCCTGGCAGGACCTGGGGACAGGTCTCCATGGTTGGTTCACACTCATGATGCAGGGAGAGGCCCCATACCTAGCTCAAGTTACCAGATTCAGCATGGGTCCCACACTGTGAGCACCAGTGTGTCTCCTAATGAGATTGGCCTGTCCCTCTCTTTCAGGCTCCAGCAGAGCGAGATGTCCTGGCTTCCCCGTCATCTCATATACGAACATGCCCTCGTCTGGCCTCTTTTCCTTCTGTCTGTGCAGTGATAGCTCAAGGACTAAGAAAGATCATGGTGCCTCTTTCATTGCATGGCAAGGCTTAAACAAATCTCCCCAGATAAACAAATGGTCCACTTACGTAAATTACTTTTACTTCTCTGTGTGGAAAGAGTCAAAGACTGTGAAATAATATAGAGAATGTGCAAAGGCTGTTTGAAAAAATAAATCGAGGGGTTAGAGGCTTTCCATTTGTACCAGAGGAAAAATGTATTCTGCCTCAGCACTGGCTGACTGCTGGACTGAGAGCCAGTTCCCTGCGGACACGCTGAAGGCAGCAGCTCCTCTCGGCTGAAGGCAGAAGGGAGGGGAAGAACCCAGCTTCTCTCCAGTTTTGTTTCTTTGGTTTAATCATTGTTAATTTTTGAGGTAAGGTCTTACACTGTAACCCAAGGTTGTTCAGAACTCTCTGGATAACCCAAGCTTGCCTCAAATTCACGGCAATCCTCTCACATGCTGGGATAAGTATACGAGCCAGTATTCCAATCTGCCTATTTTCTGTCCTCTCTCCCTCCCTCCCTCCCTCCCTCCCTTCCTTCCTTCATTCCTTCCTTCTTTGTTTTGTTTTGTTTTTCAAGACAGGGTTTCTCAAGACAGGGTTTTTCTGTGTAGTCCTGGCTGTGCCGGAACTCACTTTGTAGATCAAACTGTCCTGGAAGCTTATCTGGATGTGATGGCTTAAGCCTTTAATCCTAGCACTCAAAAGGCAGAGACAGGCTGATCTCTGATTTTGAGGCCAGCTTGGCCTACATAACTAGTTCTAGTCCAGCTAGAGCTACATCTGATCCTGTCAAAACAAAACAAAAAAGAAAGAGAGAAAGAAAAAAGAAAAGAAAAGAGCCACAGGCTAGCAGGGTTTTCTTGGCTTCTTTATGTATTCTCACCCGTAGACAGGGTGTGATCCATTGGAGGAGTGATCTGGGTACAAGAATCAGACCTAAGGAGGAACTACCTTAGCCTACAGCCTTGGACAAGTGCCACCTACCCATGGGCAAGGCTGGCTGTCCCTGCCAAAGAGAGGAGTGCTGGGCTTGTAAAATGCAGAGAAGACCAAAGCTGAGACTAGATGGTGGACTTCCCAGGCTACACAGGGAAATGCTGGAGAACGGCCTCCCTCCACTGGGTCTTCATGGCAGTCTGAGAGTGGGCAGTTTGCTTATTTGAGTAGCTGTGACTCATCCATTGGGACTTCCATAGGATTCATAGAGGCCTGACAATATCAGGACCAATACTGGTGTCTGTCTGCCAGGATTGCCACAAAAAAAACCATATAGGACCTGGTGACTTAGCAGAAAAGTGTAGCTTCCTACCTTTGAGGGCTGAAACCCTGAAGTCAGGAGGCCAGCATGGTGGGGCTCTGGCGAGCCCCTGCCCATGGCTTGCAGAGGTCCCCTCCTGTTCATCACGTGGCCTTCCCTCCCTGTGTGGTGGTGGTAGTGGGGGCTTCTTCCCTTTTTCTTAGAGGGATGTTGTTCTCAGCATGAGCACCTACCATCCTCACCTCATCTAACACCGAATACCCTCTAGACTCCCATCTCTATGCCCACCTCACTCTGGGTTTGGCCAAGAAATTTTGAGGGGACAAATATTGGGACTGTAACCATAGAAGTAAATGATTGACATTCAGGACCGTGAACAGAAGAGGAAAAATCACGACAGTATCATGGAAGAGCTTTCCAAAGTAGAGTCAGGAGATTGCCCATAAGCAGAGACCCACAAATCACAGCTGTGGTCCCCCACCTGTGACAGAGTCTGGCACACCCACACTGGATAAATGCACTACACCCCACCCCAAGGCTTGCCATGCAGGCGCAGGACTTGTGGGGCTCTGGATCTGTGGGCATGGCCATTCTGTGGATGCCTTCTTTTCTGTGTCTCCTTTGGTCAATCAACCCCTATTCCTCCTCAGGATCCAAACTGTGCTTTCCCCTGATGTTCTTGTACCTGTGTCTCTGAATTGCAATTTCTACTTTTCTTTTTTTTAAAAAGTATGTGTATCCCCCAAAGTCCCAATTCCTAAATCATATTTCCAAAGCAACAAATAAACTCCCCTTTTCTTAATGTTGGGAGTTGTTATAGTCAGGAGTCTCTAGAGGAACAAAATTAAGGGGAAGGATATATATATATATATATCGTATACATATATGCATGTATATATATGCACACATATATACATACATATACATATATAGAGATATATATGTATATATACACACATATATAATCACACACACATATATATATACACACACACATACACATATTATCAGAAGTATTAAGTGAAATAGTAATGCTGGCCAAATCACAGCTGAGATGCTAAGAGCCCATGCTTGGTCCTTGAGGTCGGGTGCCTCTATCTATTGGATGAGTCCCAGGACAGCTGCCTCTCACGTTGGGAACAATGATCGATAGTCACCCAGTGTATGAGGTGAGGCGCCGCAGTAGTCTGGCACACTTCCTTTCTCCAGCGAGTACCCTTTGCTCCAGCAGATATAGTGTTAAACCTCTCAGAGCACCCAGCCTCTCCCTGTCCCTGCTGGTTGCATCTCAAAGACCCCCCAAGAAAGCCAGGAACTGGAGGAGGAGGTGAGGGGGGTTCCAGCCTCTCATTTTTGAATCCTGCCCCACCTCTGTTGCTTCCTCTTTCCCTCCCCAGCATCCTTGCCTCAATTCCTGGGAGAATCTTCTGTTCTGACCCCTGTCCACCTGCCTCTCTTCTCCTTTTCCTGGAATTTTCACATCTGTGCATTCCTTTGGAACAGGCTGCACACTCGCTGCACCCTCCAGCCCTGTCCAGCCCTGTCCAGTCCTTCCCAACTTGTCAGTCTTGATTGAGGGCTGATCTGAACAGGTAGTACTCCTCAGCCCGAAGACAGCCCTCCAGGCACCAGGACCTTCTTGTACACTGTGAAGAAAGTTCTACAGGGCTAAGAGACAGAAAACCAGTATATCCTGGGGGCCCAGAAAATGTCCACTCTGGGACCTTCATAATAAAGTACACTGTTTCATGCTCCTGCTGGCAGCAGAGGTGTGGGTGTACTTGTGGGCAGGAGGGTGCATGTTTGTGTATGTACAGGCCAGAGACAACCTCAGATGTTGTTCCTCAGGCCCTTGACTTCTGGCCTGGGACTCACCTAGTAGGCTAAGATGGCTGACTAATAAGCCTCCTATCTCTGTCTTTGCAGCACTGGGATTACAAGCCCATGACACAACATGCATTTTTAAATGTAGGTTCTAGGGACTGAAGGCAGGTCCTTACAATTATGCAACAAGTACTTTATTGACTCTCTCTGGGCTTTTCTGGCTTTTGTCATGGTTTTGGTTTGTTGTCTGTTTGTTTGAGATAGGTTCTTGCTACACAGTCTTATCTGGCCTGGAATTTGCTGCATAGCCCAGGCTGGCTTTTGACTTATAGGAATCTTTCTGCCTCTGCTTCTGCCTCTGTCCTCCTGACCCTGACCCCGACCTCCACCTCTGCCTTGTGCTGGAATTACAGGTTTGAACCACCACATTCAACCTCCATACTGACAACTTTTAAAGTGCCTTTTCTAGGCTCTCGCTGCTCCTTCTGTCTCTTCTCCATTCACCCTCTCCTTTTCTTCCCTTAGCTACTCTACCAAAGGGAATCCCAAGGCTGAGCACAGCCCCTTCCCCGGAATCAGAGCCACTTTAGTAAATTTTATTCAATACTTACTTCATGCTGGGTTGTGGGAAGTCAGTTCCCATCTATGACTGCTTGGGGCACTACCAACATGGTACCAAGGCCCCAGATATGGACTGCTCTGCTCCTTGCTCAGCCCTACCTAGCAACAGCACATGCTCCTGGCCCAGGGCTGCTAGTGCCTTGCCCCTTCCATGGTGTCTCTCCAGTTCAGAGTTTTTTTAAAACCTGTACTTTCCCTGCTCACACAAGTATCTTGAGTACCTTCCAAGCAGACAGGGTTCAAGGAGAAAGGCTCAGATCTGCAGTAGGCCCAGGACCCATCACCAAGGCAGCCAAAGATTGTCTCTGTTCACTCAGGCCTCTGTCCCTCAGATACAAGGTTGAACAGTTTGTGACACCTGGCCCTATCCTTGACCCATCATGCACTAGGGCTTCTGGAAAGGGCTTCCCCAGCTTCTGTCATTTATAGATGAGGGAGCAGAGCCTGCATCAGCCTGCACCAACCTACCCACTTAAGGTCATCCTTTGCTCTGGGACCTCCAAGCATCTCTCTGGTTGCAGACTTCTTCCCCTTCTTCTCTGTTAGCAGAGCCAGGGTGCATAGACCACCTCTTTGCTGAGACAGACATTACTTGGATGTCCAAAGACAAGCAAGCCTAGGGAATAGCTTAGCAACTTGGGACTCCGCTAGGTTTGGGCTATACACTAATGACTCTGCTAACAATACACTGCTTAGCGGCCAACACTGTCATCCCTGGAGGCATGTGCACACATATCACTGACTGAGCAATGCACCTAGCAGTCTGACAGCAACATACGACTCCTACTTGCACTGAGATGCACTTACCTCTCTCCGAACAGTGGAGTAAATTTTTCTTCTTCATGACAACTATCAAACTTAGATCCTATTCAATGGTGCTCCAGTTATGTCTTGACACAAAGTTAGGGAGGACATTCTGACCTAGACTAGTTTGGGGTATATGCACAGTAAGGTGAATTTTGTCCTCTGAGTGAGCTTGTCTGTGGGAATTCCCTGTTTACCATCTGTGAACAGACACCATGACCAAGGCAAGTCTTATAAAGGACAACATTTAATTAGGAGTTGGCTTACAGGTTCAGAAGTTCAGTCCAGTTTCATTAAAGGTGGGAGCATGACAGTATCCAGGCAGGCATGGTGCAGGCAAGGCAGAGAGTTCAACATCTTTATCTGAAGGCTGCTAGCGGAAGATGCACTTCCAGGCAGCTAGGGTGATGATCTTAAAGCCCATACCTGCAGTGACACACCTACTCCAACAAGGCCACACATCCTAGTAGTGCCACTTCCTGGACTGAGCACACACAAGCCATCACAGCATCCTATGCTTATGTATAATTGGGCATGCATATGATTAAAATCAAGATGAATTATGGGAAGGGATATGCACTGTGAGCAGAGATTTACATAATCCAAACCTGTCATTCAAAATGGAGAAACACCTGTGCTATCCTCCTTAGTGACCAAACTCCTCCCTCTCTTGCACGTCATCAAAGGAAGCTCTAAATGGGAGCTTCTGAGTACTCATTCACTCTTGCGGCCCACCATCAGTCTTGGTAATGTATTCAAACTGTATTATTTCTTTGTTTTGAATACATTTTCCTTGTTTTGAAAATCTTATGTGCCTTTAATTCATTCCTTAAAAATACATCAAAACCTTGGAAGCACCTGGCCCAGAGCCCACCCCAGTGACAATCCCGTACAGTCACTGTGGCTGTCCCTGTTCTGTTTCTGCCATTTTTACAGAAAAGGGCATGGACACACAGAGATGTTAACTGACTCATTCAATGAAGTAAGAGGGGCTGGTGTTCAAATCAAGTCTGCCTGGCTGAGGCAACCTAGCTCAGAGCCTAATTTCTCAACTGTTTCTTACCATCCCAAGTGGTGCATAAAGCAGATGTTGTAGGTGATGCAGTCCTGTGATCCCAGCCCTCCAGAGGTGGAAGCAGGAGGATCAGAAGTTCAAGGTCATTCTCTGATATATATCCAGTTCAATGCCAGCCTGGGATATATGAAACCTTGCCTCCAAAAAGAAAAAAAAAAAAAAAAGATGATGGAGAACTCAGAAAAGGACAAAGATAGGCGCTAAACCCCAGGCTTACAAGACGTTGGCTTGAGCCTCCACAGCTGGTGCCTACCAAGCAACCCAGTGTTCAGTTCCAGCTCTAGCTGGGTGTGGGACTCCAGCAAACACCAATCAGGGGGACAAATGGCACAAATTGTCACTCCGAGAAAGCCTGGAACACCAGGGCCTCAGTCTGCAGGATACCAATCCTGTCGTTTATCTTATAAGATTCTGGCCAACCTCCTGTGTGTCTTCATTCTGTCAGTTTCTATGACATTGCCTCCAACAAACACACGAGTCAGCCATGTTTCCCCCAAAGACAACTAGGCAGATCTGATTTTCTGTGAGTATCAACACAGCTTCATTTGAACCCTACACTAGAATTCTTGAGCTCAGTTAGTAGCCTAGGATGGCTGAGTGCCAGAGGTGTTGCTTTCAATTCAGAGCCTGCGCTGAAGAGGCCAAAAACCCACAGGGAGTTGCAGGCAATAATGCTGATATTCTAGACAACTAGGAAGACTCGTGCCAAGGCCAGATACCCTTTTAAAATAAAACGAAACAAAAGATCTGAGAATCACCAGTAAGAATCAAAGGTGACTTCCTAAAAAGGAGCGCCGCAGAAACAAAGACTTCTGTCCAATGTCTGAGTACCCGCCCAGAAATGTTTCCTTTGAAATATGGCTTTATACGTGCCCACACTTCCCCTGACTTCCAACTAGAGAATATCCAGGATGAAATAAGATCCTGTACTGAGGTTTTTAAAATTGGAAATAGGGCTGGAGAGATGGCTCAGAGATTAAGAGCACTGACTGCTCTTCCAAAGGTCCTGAGTTCAAATCCCAGCAACCACATGGTGGCTCACAACCATCTGTAATGGGATTTGACCCCCTCTTCTGTTGTGTCTGAAGACAGCTACAGTGTACTTAGATATTATAAGAAATAAGTCTCTAGGCTGGAGTAAGCAGGGCGGACCTTCATTCCCAGCAACCACATGATGGTTCACAACCATCAGTACAGCTACAGTGTACCCATATACATAAAATAAAAAAAAAAAAAATCTTTGAAAAAAAACCTTGGAAATAGTTGAGGGACTGTCTTAGTTAGGGTTTTACTGCTGTGAACAGACACCATGACCAAGGCAAGTCTTACAAAGGACAGAGAGTCTCCTGAATAAGTCATTTGGGGAGTACCTGAAAAGGAGCAAGAGAAACTTGGGAACCCTGCGTAAGGGACCAGAGAGGGGAAGGAAGGAAGGCCACACTGAGTGTAAGGATCCTTATCCTCGGTCCCATCTGAAGTAGAGGCAGTCACCAGCAGCTGATAGCCTAGGATAACTCAGCCTCACACATAATCCAAAGCCATCTCCCTTCAGTTTCAGCCTATCATGATGGAGAGTCTCAGGGGACACTTATCCAGTTAGCAAGTGTGCCTCCCTGACTCAAACAGGAAAGATCCTGAGCGTTGGGAGATCTCCCAAGCTCTCACCCTCAGCTCAGGTCCCTGGCTACATATTCCTCTTTTATTGTTGTCCAGATAAATAGATTAAGATATCTGACTCCCTCTGGATGCTGAGCTGGACTCCTACATGCAAACAGACGCCCACTTCTGGGCACTCTCTGTCCAGAGACACCCTCATTAGATAATGAGCAAATCATTTTGGGGCTCTTTAAGGATCTAGATGGTGGGTATTTCAAGCTACAGTCTATGGTAGGCACCATGACTGATGCATGTGGTTCCTACCAAAGAGGTGAAAGTGACAGAGGCATAGTCAGCCTGCTGTGTCTACAGCTAAAGGGTGTACCTCCCGGGATGCACATTATTCACACTACAGAGCCCCCTCCCTAAGTCCGTGAATCCCATGGATAGGAACACCTCTCCACCTTCCCCTTACTTCAGCAATCCTATTTGCCAAGCATCTTTCACATAGGCTTCTGCCTCCCCGAGGAGCTTTCTATTCTATTCATTAAGACCCCAACCCCTCATCCCTAGGAACTTGAAGCATTTAGCTAGAGTAAGCGTGGGAACAAGTGCACGCAGCCAACCCATCAGCTATTTCCCCAACAGAAGCTCACCATGGGACATTCTTTAAAAGACTTGTTATTAATGTTCAAACTCACGGTGGTGTCCCTGGCAGTGGGGCCACAGGGACTGCTGATACTGTTAGAAAACAGGACAGACTGGTGTCTCCCTGGGCATTTTCTCTGCTCTGAAGGCTGAACTCCTGCCCATGGTCAGACCTCTTTCATGGTTAGAGTGACAAAGTCACCAAAGCCAAGAACAAGGGAAAATTCATCCTGGAGCGTGGGCTTGCTTGCATAGACTCTTTCTCCTGGGACA
Organism: Montemys delectorum; assembly: GCA_019843815.1. NCBI lineage: Eukaryota > Metazoa > Chordata > Mammalia > Rodentia > Muridae > Montemys > Montemys delectorum. The sequence continues at coordinate 18,398 of JADRCD010187569.1, forward strand.
GGGGCCCTAAAGAGACACCCTCAGCTGGCTTGGCCCAAACCTCTTTCAGTCTTGTGACCTCAGTAGTTATGCCTGAAGTGAAGTCACATCCTTTGCTCTGCTCGGGAGGGACTTCCAGCTGGCCGCTGGGTTGGACCCCAGAACTGTTTCATCTCCTCTACCAGCCTGGTGGTCACTGTCATCTCACGCCAACCCCATATCCAAGCCTCACAAGTATTAGAAGGGAATAAATGAATTGAGGTGGTGCTAATGAGTAACTTCAGAATACCAGAGCAGTTAAATTACACACACACACACATACACACACAGTCTCAAGGTCTCACTTGATAACCCAGGCTGGCCTTGAGCCTTTCATCTCAGCATCTTCAGTGTTTAGATTGCATACCCCACACACCACCTCTCCCTGTCAGAGGAAATTCCTTACTGCTAGAGAAGGAATGTCAGATGCAGAGTTGGCAGACTCCCTCCCTTCTTGGGACAGACAGTGGCTCCTGGCTCTAGTGGAGCCATTAAGCTGGGTAGCTGTAGCTGGCCACTTTGGGATTCTTGGACAGACACAAGTTTTGCCTGGGTGGTTTGTTATGTGAGTTTAGAGAGCCGAGGCCAGAACCTCAACGCACAAAGTAAAGTTTGTGATCCACTGGTCTTCCTGTGAGGACCCCCTTCCCCATCCTGGGGACCACGTGCATGAAAATCTGTGGTTGGTCGAAGAATGGCCTGAGAGTGTGGGTGAAGAAGATGGCCTACTGTCCATTTTCCTGGCCCACTATGCTGGAGTCTCCAAGGAGACTCTGGCTTCTTCTTTCTGAGGCTAAGTAATATCACATGAGGGTCAGGATGAAGAAAGAGAAAGAAACATGGCAGGGCACCCAACCAGAGCCTTAATGTCTCTCTGCATTAAGACAATCACTTCTCTCAAGGCAACAAAACATCGGTCACTAGCTGAGACAGCAGAGTAGCCAAAACTACCGAAATCCCAAGTTCAGCTCCCTGCGGCTGATGGCTTTGTGAATATCCCAAGTTATTGGTCAAGACAGGGGATAAGAGCCTTCTATTGCTATATCCAGCTGAGTTTCCCCAACCGAGTCACATCATACTCTGGCTTCATGTCCACCAAGCACACAAATCTAGAGGGTTCTGAGGGTAGGGTCTTTTGTTCTGAAATGGTCCCTGAGCAGGAGGAGCAACATCCGCGGGACAGCAACAGGGGCTGTTACTCTACAGCTGTGATGTCTCCTCCCCTACAGCACTCCATAACCCTGAGGTTTGAGCCAACAACACAGAGAAATCACAGCACTTCACAGTCTACACGTACATTTACAACCAGGGTGAGCACCATGGGGAGCGCCATGTTCTTGGAGGGCTCTGCAGTTAGTCTAACACAATGTTTCTGCCTCTGTGAGATTCTTTATCGGCTTTTGGCAAGAGGCTCTGCATGTTCCTGTTGCACGGGGCCCCGTAAGTTATGAGACCTGTGCCATGGACTACATTGTCTCCCTCGTCTCCACAGCTGGAGGTGGAAGAGCTGGAAGGAATCATCACCCTGCTTCATGTTTCACAGATGTTAAAACATGCTGGGCAGGGAGAGTCACAAAGCCAGGATGGGCCGGGAGCTTGCAGGTATAGCCAGGACCTTAGAGGGACTGCTGGAATCTTGCAAGGGTAACCAAGTTCTCTTTCCCACTGCCAGTCTGGCTGCCTTCTCTTTCCTAGTTCTTTCTCAATCAATGCTTGCAACGATCTGCACTTCCCAGCAGTGACCTCTATTCTATGGCTTCCTTGATCTCATTTCATTAAAAAAAAAAAATACACATATATTTTGCTCACCTGCCAGCCAGAAGTTCCTGGGTGTTAGGCTCCCTCATAAGCACTTCAGTTTCTTCCTTTCCCACCTTCAGTCCTGTCCGGGCACCTCGGTGCAGGTCTGTGTGTTCCCACATAAGCACACAAGCTCCTGACCTGTTCCTGAGAACTACAGCCAGGAAAAGCCTCTCTGGGAAACATTCCTGACCTTCAGACCTGCCTTGGTTATACCTGGCTCCAGTCCTGGGACAGGCACTTCCTGTCTGGGTGTTTACCTTGCTGGGTGCCCTGAGCCTGGGCAGGGAGGCAGCCACACGCTTTCCTAGAAGCCAGGTAAGAGGGGAGGTGCCACTGAGGTGCAGGTTGACACGACCAGAACAGCTCCTGGCTGCAAGGTAATATCGGAAGCTGCCTAAAAATGGACACCCCACAACTGACTGACCCACCCCCTGAGTCTGAGATTGGGTAAGTGTTTATGGTCTTTCAGGATTTTGGTCACTTTTGAGTATGTGTACATGCAGACACACACACATAGGATTTTGGTCACTTTTGTGTATGTGTACATGCACACACACACACACA
>JADRCD010187570.1:0-22958 GCA_019843815.1 Montemys delectorum
AAGGAAGGCTGGCAAGGCCAGGAAGTAGGCCAAGAGGACTGAGAAATGACAATCGAGTCTGCGCCAGTGTCAAGGATACCCTCGAAAATCCTGCCATTAAGTTTAAGTTTTAAATGAGGGCGGTCCTGTGAAAGTTTTTGCACCCAAAAGATATCTGAAGAACCAGGGGACGAGGCACCGTGGGGGAGGCCCAAGGAGGGAGAGGAAGAATCCAATGGAAGGGGAAGGGCCTGAGCGAGGCGCTGGCCCTGACGGACACAAAGAGGGCCTCTAGAACTGCTAGGCAAAAGTTTAATCTCACCAGTATAATCATTATCAACAATGAAGGGATAAACGGTGATGCCCTGGAGCGTGATCGAGACCCTACCCAAGATCAAAAAATATACATTGGGGGGGGGGCAAAAACTCCAGTAGGAATTATCTGTACCCCGTCCTCAGGTTTTAATATTGTGTCAGAGGCGGCACAGAGGTCCAATCCTGCACTCCCGGGGGTGGCCAGTAGGAGGGCGGCGACTGAGGTTGGGCTTAAGGTGGCACAGGAAGGTTTGGTGGAGTCGCTGTTGCCTGGCTGTTCCCCATGGCCGGCACAAACGGTATTGCGATCGGGGCCCGGGGCTGGCCCCTTGGTCCGTTTCCCTGAATTGGTGTCAAAGGTTTGCCAGAGATATCCGACTTAGAGCAACACTGGTTGGCCCAATGATACCCTCTCCGGCACTGAGGACAGGGTGTGGTCGGCAAGGTAGGTCGGGTTTCAGAGTTATTAGGGTCAGTCCTCCGGCCCCGTAAGGACAGGGGACAATCTCTGGCAAAGTGCCCTTCCTGGCCACAGCGAAAACAAGTTTTAGTCTTGCCTTGAATATTTAGGGCAGCACTTATGGCTAGGGAAATGGTTTGCCCCACTTGTTGCGTGAATGGGTCAACATCAGCACAAAGTTTTAACATCTGATTGAGGTCGAGATCTCGTTTGACCTTGAGAACTCCTCGGCAAGCCGAATTACCATTTTCTAAAGCAAGCTGAGGGACCAATTTCCCTTCGCTCTCTTCTGGTCCCAAAATCTGTTCCGCTGCCAATTGAAGGCAAGCCACAAATTGGGAAAAGGGCTCCTTAGGACCCTGTATGATTTTACTCAGGGGCGTCAGAACAGATCCTTTAAGAGCCACCGCCCGCCACGCTGCCATAGCAGCCTCAGCGATCTGGGCGAGAATGCCGAGCGACAAGCCCTGTTGTTTTTCTAGAGAAGCAAACTGTCCCCGTCCACAAATTTTATCAGCGGACCAAGAAGCAGATTTAGAGAGGGGGTTTTTCTGGTTACGAGCGGCCAGGGCCTCCCCCCTATCTAAAAACTCTGCCTTCCAATTTAAAAACTGACTCCTGTCCAAAACAGCCTGAACCACCTGAAGCCATTCTCCCGGAAGGAGGTAGCCGTCCCTGGCTAAATTTTCTAGCATGGACATGGTGAAAGAGGCATTAGCACCATAATTTTTGACAGCAGAATGTAACTCCTTAATGTTTTTAAATTTTAATCTTTTATATTTGGGCAGTAATTCCCCATAATCACCGGGGGGGGGGGGGCTCTTCCTCCTCACTATCTGACCCGTAATGGCCACCTCATCATAAGGAGGTTCGGATAAAGGAGGAAGCGGGGCCGGCTCACGGCTCACCTCTGGGATGGCTGGTAAATCTCCCTCTAATCTCGCTCTAGATCTAGTCAAGACAGGACAGGTCATGGCCAGGCGACGAGGGACTTGAGAAGATTTTGAAGGGAGGCCTTGTCGTGGTGGGGCACTCTTTGAAAGGGGGAAAGGGGTTGGCATGAAAAGAGTATCTTTAATAGACATCCGCAGGGAGGTCAATTCAGTGGAGAGTTGGGCGAACTCCTTCTGAAGGTGTAGGACCTCTTTTAATTCAGCGACTTGAGTTGCCAATTTATCGCGGGCCTCCATTAGGGGGACGGCTGACACATGCAGGGAGGGAGCACATATGGGGAGAGGATAGGCAGGAGGAGGTGGCGCAGAGGCCAAGAGGGGCCAATCGGGATTATGATATCGGGCAGCTTCCTCCTCCAGGGTAGCCTCGTCCCCGGGATCTAGGGGATCCTCTCCTGATGGGCCACCAAAGACAGGGGCTGTTAAATATGTTTTTATGCCCCCGGTTGGGGAAGGGTGCAAATTTACAACCCCTCCTTGTGACTCTGATGCCAGTCCATTAACAGGGCTCATGTCTATGACTACTGATTTGACAGAGGGTGTACGGGAGAGGGGTCTAAGGCAATTTTCAGTAACTGCCAGAAGTTGCTGTCTATTGGAGTCATCACTGGCTGCCTCAACGATATCACGAATGAGGCCCCAATAAGAAAAAACGGTGGAGGGAATAGCATCAGGACCTTCCTTGGTAAGCCTATCATTAAGCTCTCGGCCCACCCTTTGCCACTTTTTTGGGCTTATATTCGGCCCATCTATGATAAGCCATGGACAAGTCTGATCCACAAATATAAAAAATTTTATAAGGTCTTTCTTTTTAACTCTCATTCATCTCTCCCTGAGGGAGGCCTTCAAATCCTTAATGAAAGCTGCCTCCTTTGACAACTGCTGGCCCATTTCTATGAGACGGAAGAATCTTTGCTTACCGTTCGCTTGTCCCCGTGAGCGGTGGAAGGTGGACCGTAGCGTGGGTGGTGATCTCTGTCTCCGGAGCTCCGCTTATGTGTTCTGTCTGGCAAGTGTCCGTACTTCGGGGTCCCTGTTTGGTCACCACTTGCCCCAGCCTGCAGGGCGAGTAATTAACCAGGGTCCGAAGGGGACCGAGCCTGAAAGAGAAACAGGCGAGAGAGAGGAACGAGGCCAAGCAAAAACGGTTGTCAAAGCCTAACTTTACTTCAGAAGGGCAGGGCAATTATACTTGCAGAACAAGGAAGCGTTAAGAGGAAGTGGGGCGGGGGGTGTACACCTGGCTTCACACCTGGCCGGAGCAGAAGCGTTGACAAAACATTTTATGGTTTTTCCGAGAACACTCCATGGTTCCTCTGAGAATAGACTGTTACTCAGATAAGGTCAAATTCTCAGGGACAACAGGGGCACTCTGTCCCTGACAGTCCTTGTGAAGGTTCTGTGCCCCAGTGTAGGAGAATGCCAGGGCCAATAAGTGGGAGATGGAGGGATGGCAGACATGGGGAGGGGGGAGGCAACAGGTGTTTGTTCTTGTTGTTTTTGTTTGTTTGTTTTCTGGAGAGGAAACTGGGAAAGGAGAAATTTACAAGTAAATAAAGAAAATATCTAATAAAAAAAAAGAAAAAAGAAAATATGGTTGCCTTTCACTCAGGTCTTTTGTCCAGATCATGGAAATATAGCTTGGGAAGAGAATCGGTGAGAGGATGGAGGGGAAGGAAGTGCTGGCTCCTGGGAAGAACTACTGGGTGACCTGATCCTGAGAAATGTGGCTCCTGAGGCACATAGGAAATGAAAATTAATGAAAAGCTGAACAATAGCCTTTGACTATTGTTATCCACAACAGTTAAGGTGAATGTTCTGGAAATGCTGGGCTAGTTCTTGATGTCAGAGCAAGCTGAGATTTCAGTTGAACTCGATCACTAACCCCAAAGCTGTCCACAGTATAAAGTTTGTGCTGTGACAGAAGGAAATGGTTTTGAGGCCTCTTGTGACCAAGAAAGTAGCAGTTGTGGGAGGATTAGCTGCTGCTGAAACCCACAGTGCGCCACAAAATGGACAGAGCACCACAAAAGAGTTGTATCATTGTGAATTTATATATTTACTTCTTAACTCTTTGAAACAGGATCTATCTTCAGAGACTTGAATTGCTTGTCATACAGATCTTTCCTTTCACTTGCTGGGTTAGAGTCACACCAAGATAGTTTATATTGCTTGTGACTACTGTGAAGGGCGTCGTTTCCCTAATTTCTTTCTCAGTCCACTTATCCTGTGAGTAGAGGAAGGCTACTGATTTGTTGGTGTTAATTTTATATCCGGACCCTTTGCTGAAGCTGTTTATCAACTGTAGGAGTTCTCTGGTGGAATTTTTGGGGTCAGGGAAGCAAGAGGTTCCTAGGACCCAATAGGGATGGTATTAGCCAAAATACCCAACAAAGGGGAAATAGAACCTGTAGAGACCATATCCAGCTGATAGGCATGGCCCCTGTTTGAGGGATGGAGCCAGCCACTCATCTCAAAAATTTTAACTTAGAATTGTTTCCGTCTAAAGGAAATGCAGGGACAAAGAGTAGAGCAGAGACTGAAGGAAAGGCCATCCAGATACAGCCCCACCTAGGGATCTATCCCAGCTCAGACACCAAAGCCAGACACTGTTGCTAAATCCAAGAAGTATTTACTGACAGGAGCCTGAAATAGCTGTCCCTTGAGAGGCTCTGCCAGCACCTGACCAATACAGACACAGATACTCACAGCCAACCATCGGATTGAGTTTAAGGACCACAATGGAATACTTAGAGGAAGGACTGAAGGAGATGAAAGGGATTACAACCCCATAAGAAGAATAACAATATCAACTAATCAGATCCTCCAGACTCCTAGGGACTAAACCACCAACCTAAGAGTACACATGGAGGGACTCATGGCTCCAGCTGCATATGTAGCAGAGGATGGCCTTATTTGGCATCAATGGGACAGGAGGCCCTTGGTCCTGTGGCAGCTTGATATCCCAGCATAGGGGGATGCTAGGGCAGTGAAGCAGGAGTGGGTGGGTGGGGAGTACCCTCATAGAGGCAGCGGGGAGGAAGGAAGGGATGGGATGGAAGATTTGTAGAGGAGAAACTGGGAAGGGGAACAACATTTGAAATGTAAATAAATAAAATAACCAATTTAAAAAAAAAAAGAAAAAGAAAAAAAGAAACAGGATCTAACTCTAGCCCAGACTGATCTGGAACTCATCAGACAGCCCAGGCTGGCCTCCATCTTGCAGTAATCCTCGTTTCAGCTTCCCAAGCACTGGAATTACAGCTATGAGTGGTCAGGAATGGCTTGTATTTTTACAGTCAAATATTTCTGAAGAGATTTTAATAAAATGGATTGTGTAAGTAAATAATTCAAGAACTGTATGTGTGTGTGTGTGTGTGTACAAGTCAGAAATTAAAACTGGCATCTTCCTCAATCACTCAATTGAACACATTGTTTTCCAAGGCTCTGCCACTGAAGCTGGGGCTCACACATTTGTCTGGATTGCCTTACTAGCAAGCCCTAGGGATCCTCTGTCTTACCACCTGTAGTGGCTATTCCTGGTTGTCAACTTGACTACGTCTGAAATGAATTACAATCCAGAATTAGAAGGCTCACCTGTGGCCCTAATCTGGAGGCTGAGAGATACAAGTTTCTGACCTGAATCTTGGCATGGAGACCTTGAGGAATAGTGGCTACGAATCCCACAGGATTAACATAGAAAGCTCTATGAGTTCAAGGTCATCCGGGGTTAAAGGTGTGGTGGCACACACCTTTAACCTGGGCCACACTTTTTGCTGGAGACCTATATAAGGACATTGGAAGAAGGAAGGCTCTCTCTGCTTCGCCTGCTTGCCTTGTGGGACTGAGCAATTGCTGGATCCTTGGACTTCCATTCACAGCTGCTGCCGTGACTGTTGTTGGGAGTTGATTGTTGGGAGTTGGACTACAAACTGTAAGTCATCAATAAATCCCTTTACTACATAGAGACTAAGTTCTGTGACTCTAGAGAACCCTAACTAAGACACCACCAAAATACTAAAATTAAACAAAGACATCTTGGGAAAAGAAAATTATGAGCAACTATTTCTGATAAACATAGTTATATAAACCCTCTGTAGAATGACAGTAAGGCAAATTCAATAATATATTAAAATTATTTTTAGTATTTGGATCATTTTTTCTTCTAAGGCAGAGACTGGCTGCACCCCCCGACCCCCACCCCCATGCTTTTCTTTTTCTGTGTCAGAATGCCACAGTTGACAGGTTGTCCAGAGATGTCAGCAGTTGCTTTTAGTATCTCAGACAACTGTAAAGATAACATGGGAAATGCCTAAATGACTATATTTTGCATTTATAGTCTTTTCTCCCAACTTTTACAGATATGCAATCATTCACTGGGGTGACACATACTTAAAGAAAGGAAATAACTGAAATCCTTGTTTCATGGTGCCATCTGCTGGAAAAAGTATGGACTACTTTATTTATTATTTTAATATTATTACAGGACACACAGGAACAGAGAGTTCAGATTCAGTTCTTAGAAATTTCTGCAAAGTCTCTAGGAAGCTAGGCACAGACACGAAACCATTGCAAGATGTATTGTAAAAGTTCAGAAGAGGAGGAATTGTGACCCTCTGGACTTTCTCTCTCCTTGTCACCTGTACCTGCCCCTTATTTCTGTCTCTCGGAAGCAATGTCTTTCTCAAGACAGTCTGGCTCCTGTACCAAGAGTATCTACTCTAGCAATTATCTTTGCAGTACCTTCCTCATCTTCTGCCATAATTGTATTTTACATAGCTATGGGAATGCAGGCATCTTCCAGGGGGATAGTGTAGCAGTTTACTTGGAAAGATGCTGGTCCTTCCCTATGCACCCTGCCCCCCACATGTTTCCACTTTCCTATCTACGTTGGGTTTGTATAAAGTCCTTAGGAGGTTGTTGTACAACAGTTCCTACCAAGATTGAAACTGCTCAAGGGCTGGAGAGATGGCTCAGCGGTTAAGAGCACTGACTGCTCTTCCAGAGGTCCTGAGTTCAATTCCCAGCAACCACATGGTGGCTCATAACCATCTGTAATGGGATCCAATACCCTCTTCTGGTGTGTCTGAAGACAGCTACAGCGTCTTCATATAACTAAATAAATATATCCAAAAAATAAAAAAAAAGAAAAAAAAAAAAAGAAGCTGCTCATAATAGGTTTAGGAAGTCTTTGAAACTGGAAAACACATCTGAAATGTCACCAACAAACCAGCACAGATCACCAGTCATAAGAGCAGCATGAGAGGTTGAAGGAAACCCAGAGAGAAAAGGCTTGATGCCCATCTGACCCGAACACCAGAGGAACACAGAAAAAAGAGAAAGCATCGGAATGATGGCTGAGCATGTCTATCAGCTCTCACTTCACATACCATTCATATCTGGCACACTTTCCTAATGGAGTCCCTGTAGGACTTTAGGAAAAGTGGTTTACTTATCTAAACAGCAGAAGAAGGCTTGGACAATTTGATGAAAGTTAAAATTGAATTTGCATTTATTATTACCAGATATCTAAGCTGTAAGGATTGAACATGTCTTTGCTCTGTGGATATCCCACAAGATGTCCTCCTGGATGCTCTGGTTAAAGAAAAACATCAACACAGGTGGATGAGATTGGTTGACATTGTTGTGACAGAGGGGCTTGGTGACATCAGAATCCAAGTCAGAGTCTTGATGAAGGCCCAAAAGTTGTTTAAGTCTCAATTATTTCCCTTTACATTCCCAGAATGTTCACAAGAATAGCAGTATGTAAATCTTTCTAATAGGTTTATTGATGAGTGCTCAAAAGGAAAATGTAAGTAGTTATTCAACACACAGTGCAAATGAAATAAAAACAATATTCTAAGAAAACATGAAATCTACTGAATCAGGTATTTTCTTGTCTTTTAAATGTATACAAATATGATCTGGAGAGCAGAGATCAGTGGTTAAGAATGCACACTAATCTTCCAGAGGACCCAGCACCCACACTGAGAAGCTTATAGCTGCTTGTATAGCACCAGCTCCAGCACACACACCCTCTTCTGGCTGGCCTCTGCAGGTATTTGTACACATGAGAATAAACAAACTCTCTTCCACCCCCACTCTTGTAAAAATGACAAAATAAATCTTAGAGAAAAAGTATACAAAAAACCGCCATACGAAAGATCAAGTCCAAGACTAATGGGAAATCACCATTTAAGTTTTTCTATATTGTAACAACTAAACAAATAAATGTTAAGGAGGGCGCCTGCACATGCCCATGTAGGAAAAAATAATTAAAATAAAAATGATCTTTTCATTGGAACATTTTAAAATCCACTTAAAGCTTAATACAAAAACTTGTTTTTCTTTTCGGCCTTTGTCCTTGGGATATTTTTCTAACGATTGGCATTGCGTTTCTAAAACACAGAGATATAAATATCTCCCATAGTTGTATATAGAGGAAGGATCGTGCCATTTAGATAGTCCCAAGGAAAACGGACATGACCGTGTGTATGTTTACTTACTCAGGAGTCAGACAACATAGAATACTGTTACCTATGAAGGAGATGGCTCAGTGGTTAAGAGCACATAATGATCTTCCAAAGACCCAGAGTTCAATTCCCAATAACACAGTGGGGCCACTCACAGCTAATAGTGAGGGACCCCAGGTTGAGGGGATCTGGTACCCTCTTCTGGCTTCCCACATATCTGTCAGCCTTCCCTAATCACACAAGAAAGTATATGTGACAATTTATAATATGTCAATAACTCAAGATGAGTATGTATAGTATATTAGATAAACAACCTTTAGTTACCATGGTAATATGTTACTATGGTGGCATGCACAGCCACATTTACATTTAATACCAAGCAACATATAATTTCATTACATCCATTGCTTTTAACTGACAGCAATGTAGTAGTTCACACACATAAATGTTCTTTACTGCCCTACAGTGTGCATGGAAATGCCGTAAAGTAACTGTAGCTTATCATGGGTGAACACACCATGCCAATCACATACACAGACTGAAATCATGTTGCTGAAGGGAAGGGCCCTGGGGTACCTGCTGCATGATTTCATGTTTCTAGAACACACACAAATAAAAGCATAATCTTAAAGTATAGACTCCCTTTAAAAATATCAATTGAAAACCTATAGATATTTTTACATATGTGTATTAGGTTAATGTGTGTAAGTTAATATTCTGTATACTGCACAATGACTAAATAAAGCTAATTAACATAGCCATCACTTCAAAGCCTTTTCTACTCAAGGTGAAAACATTTGAAATTTATCCTCTTGGCAATTTTGAAACATATATATATCATTAGGACCCATAATCACCAACAAATTTTTAGTTTTATTTTGTGTGTGTGAGCAGGCATATATGGAGACTTGAAGACAGTTTTCAGGAGTTGATTCTCTCCACTATTTTGTATCTTATTCCCAAATAACATTTCTTCCACTAAATAGGTCTAGGACATTGAGCTTAAATCATTAGACTTGGCAGAGATAATTCTTACTTGCTGGGCCATGATCACCAACAAATAAATCATGTTTCACATAGAAACTTGCTTAAAATAAAAGTGCAGTGGCTCTATGTCACCACTAGAGAGCATTGCAGTAAGGGTATTGCATTGTTTGCTCATCAGAGGTGTTTAAAAGCAAACTCTTTTTTAATATTGGTAGTTTGTCACCAGAAAGTACATGTGCGCTTTGAATAATGAAATGATTACATTTAAAGAATCTATGTTTGTGCTTGTTTAAATTAAAGGTTTTCTTGCGATTGACAACACTCGTCGTTACTAAGAAACAGAAAATTATCACTTAGGGAAAATACAGTATATAAAATATAAAAATATTTAGTACATTTATTGTAGAACAGGAGGCCTAATCTTTCATTGTCAGGGGTTAAGGCTAGCAGGTCACTTCCCTGGAGATGGCCCACTGGTTTTGGCCTACAATGGGTGAGCTCTGAGAGGTCAGGTGTCAGGATTGCATCTTGCAGCTGTTATGCCTTTCCTGTCACCAGTTACACAGCTTAATAATTCCTGGTCATTATCCCACCTTGTGCCCTTCCCCCAGGCTGATTTAGACCTTACTCTGCCACAGCTAGCCCACCTAGGGTGGAGCCTCCCGACCTAGGAGAAGTCTATTGTTCTGCTGCTTCTGCAGTTTCCTACAAGGAGCCACCACCTGCTGTGTTACTGAGTCTGCCTGCCTGACAAGTTCCTGACTAGCAACAAGATGCTAATGAGGCAATATACTCAGACTCCTAAGTAAACCTTGGGCCTTGATCAGAACTTTTGTCTTGGTCTCATTCTCTCTCTCTCTCTCTCTCTCTCTCTCTCTCTCTCTCTCTCTCTCTCTCTCACTCTCGCTGTCCTCCCCTCCAAAGACCCAGCTTTCCTCTCAGGAACCCAGTTTGTGTAGTTGCAGGCGGCTACAGGTGGCGCCAAGAACGTGGGACCTGAACACAGAAAGGCTGAGTGAGGGTTCCCTGTCTTGGTGGAGCTCCACAGAAAACGGAAGAAGATGCTATCTGGCACAGTAAGCAACATATAGTATTGGTGCTAGCACTGGCCTTAAATTTCATCTTTTGAGAGTGTTGCTGTAGATGTGAAAGGATACACGCTAAGCTGGGACAGTCCTGGCCCGGCGCTGATCTCACTTAGGGGTTGACAGTGAAAAATGGGATTGGAAACTTCTAAACAGACATTTGTCCGCAGCCTTCAAGAGCTGCTTCAGGCGAGAGGAGTAGGGTTTGAAGAGCAGTTGTTAGAAGATCTTTCATATTAGAGAGATTCTTGCTGCCCATGGTTTCAAGAAGTAAGTACTTTAGGTAAGAGAACCTGGGAGAAAATTGGAGAAGCTCTAAGAAACACCCAGGCAGATAATTTCACCCTCTGCCTCCAGGAGCTCATAAAAGATGCTTTTGATGAAGAGAGCTCTCAGGTGTCAGATAGTGCCCAGGGAGAGATTAAAGAATTTCAGGAAGAACGTCTGCCAGAGAGGGCTTCCTCAGAAACGGGCCCTCTCAACCCTAAATTAGAAAGGTATAGAGTTTCTAATGATGAGCTAACTTTAGAAGAGGAAGCTCATTCAGAAAAAGGAGTCGCCAAATATCATGACGAGGGTTGGCCTCCTTGCTCACCTTCTGCTCTGCCTATAACCTCTACTGCAGGAGATGCTACCCAGATGGACATGCAACTAAGTAAGTTAGAGTTTGAAATTAAGTTGCAGAAATTGACTAATGAGCTACAGGAGCTAAAAATGGTGTCAAGTAAAGAAAAGAGCAGCTACTCTGAGGCATATCAATCGCTGCTAGAAAGAGCTGTATGTCAGGCTCGCGGGAAAGAGCTGTGAGTCAGGCTCGCGGGAAAGGGCAGGATACATCTGAGGTGCTGGCTTTCCCTATCGGTGAGGTACTTGGTCAGCAGAACAATAGAGTCAGACAATATCAGACTTTAGAGTTCAAGGTGATAAAAGAGTTAAAAGCAGCTGTGGCACAGTATGGCCCTACAGCTCCCTTTTCACAAGATCTATGGGATACTGTGATGGAGTCAAATTTAACCCCTCAAGATTGGAAGACTCTATTCCAAAGACTCTAAAGCCTCTTTGTCAGGAGGAGATTTCTTACTCTGGAGATCTGAATGGCATGAAACCAGTAAGAGAACGTTCACATTGAATGCTCAGACAGGGAACTTGGATTGGGATAATGACATGCTTTTTGGAGAAGGTCAATATGAAGGCAATGCTAATCAGATTGGGTTTCCTGTTGGAATGTATGCTCAGGTTGCAATGGTGGCCTACCATGCTTGGAATCAGTTACCAACTAAAGGCGATCTCAGTGGACGTTTAGCTAGTATCAGACAAGCCCCTGATGAACTTTTTTAGGATTTTGTGGATAGGCTAATAAAAGCAGCTAGTAGAATTCTTGGAAATTCTCAAGCAGGGAATCCTTTTGTTACACAGTTGGTACATGAGAATGCTAATGCAGTGTGTTGAGGCACTATTTGGCAGTATAAAGGACAGACAGACTTAGCTGGTATATTCGTCTTTGTGCAGAGATTGGGCCTTCTTATAATCAGGGCATCTAAGAGAATCTCAGTCTCCTTGAAATACTCCAATATTTGTTATCAAGAAAAAATCTGACAAACGGAGATTGTTACAAGATTTAAGAAAGGTTAATGAAACCATGGTACCTATGAGAGCTTTACAACCTGGGCTTCCATCTCCAGTGGCTATTCCTAAAGGATATTATAAAATAGTGGTAGATTTGAAAGATTGTTTCTTTACTATTCCTTTGCACCCTGAGGATGGTGAGAGATTTGCTTTCAGTGATCCTTCTATTAATTTTAAGGGATCTATAAAAATATCAATGGACAGTTCTTCCTCAGGACATGGCTAATAGTCCTACTTTATGTCAAAAGTTTGTGGTACAAACCATTGAGCCTGTAAGACAGCAATGGCCAATGATATACACCATCTATTACACAGACGATGTCTTATTAGCAGGAAAAGATCCTCAGGACTTGCTTTTATGCTATAGAGATTTACAACAGGCCTTGGTGATAAAGGACTGCAAATAGCTCCAGGAAAGATACAAATTCAGGATCCTTAAAATTATTTGGGCTTTAGATTTACAGACCAAGCCATTTTTCCCCAGAAGATTTGCAGGGACAAAATGATTAAATGGTTTTCAAAAATTGTAAGGTGCTATCAATTGGCTTTGCCCCTATTTAAAGCTTACTACAGGGGAATTGAAACCTTTATTTGATATTCTTAAAGGAAGTCCTGATCCTACTTCCCCTAGATCTTTAACTTCAGAAGGATTTCTGGCCTTACAGCAAGTAGAAAGAGCTATTGCAATTTGTTATTTATGTAGATTATTCTTTGCCTTTACATCTGTTGATTTTTAATACAACTCATATGCCTACAGCATTGTTGTGGCAAAGGGCTCCTCTTATGTGGATACATTCAAGGATATCTCCTAAACATAATATCCTACTATATCATGAGGCAGTGGCCCATATGATTATACTTGGAAGGAAGCAGGTGCTGACTTATTTTGGCAAAGAGTCAGACATCATTATTCAGCCTTTTAACATAGATCAAGATACTTGGCTGAAGCAGCATTGTTGGGGCTCAAAAGCATCTGGCATCTTAGTCTCCATTTTGTCCCTGGGCCATCATCTATAACTAACACTCTTTTGTCTCTTCCACTATCTTTCTTCCATTGCAATTGCAATTTACTTGGTATATTTTATGATAGAGGGCTTTCTAGATACCTTACAATCAGGACATTCCTCTCTGGACTTTTCACAATGAGGACACTTCTTTCTGGACATTTTATGATGTGGACATTCCAGTTATGCTGGTGTGTAATCAAACAATAATGTGGGTTTGGTCCATGCACCTGGGCAAATACCTTTGTGGTCTGTAGTTTTAAATAGCACCTTTCCCTAGAGTAAAATGAGACTTGATCAGAAAATTTTTTGTCTTGTCTCCTTCCTTCGCTTCTCCAGTTCCCAAATTTGTTGTTGCAATTCCCTCTTCTCAAGAACCCCGTTGTTTAAGTCCTGTAGGTTAGGGCAGCTCAGCATAGTACAGCTGGGGATGAATGGAGGGACGGTGAGAGAAGAAAGAGATCAAGACAAAGTTTCTGATCAAGGCTCAATGTTTACTTATGAGTCTGAGCTTATAAAGGGGGGACCCCATCCACCCACTGTGCCGGGATCTTGTCACCTTGTCAAGATCTCATTGCTTTGTCAGGATCTCATCGGGAACACAGGCTCAGCAGCTCAGCAGATGGTGGCTCCTTGTAGGAAGCTGCAGATGTGGCAGGACAATAGACTTTACCTAGGTCGGAAGGCTCCACCCTAGGTGGGCTAGCCAACTGTGGCAAAGCAAGGTCTGAATCAGCCCCTCAAGGCTGGGGGGAGGGCACACCTTCCAAGTGATACTTAAGCATCCTCACTTGTTCCTTCCTTCATGTCCAGCCTCCTTAAATCTATGGAATGTAGCATGAGTATCCTGTATTTTATGGTTAATAACCACTTATAAGTAAGTACACATCATGCATGTGCTTTTGGGACCTGGTTTCCTCACTCGGGATGAGATTCTCAAGTTCCATCCATTTGCCTGTAAAATTCACAATGTTTTTGTTTTTCATAGCTGAATAGTATTCCATTGTGTAGGTGTACCACCTTTCCTTTATCTATTCTTCAGTTGAGGGTCATTTAGGTTTCCATCTCCAGAACACCAATGCCTCAGGTTCTAAGATCAGCAATTGATAAATGGGATTTCATGAAACTGCAAAGCTTCTGAAAGGCTAAGGACACTGCTGCAAATCAAACGTTGCTTTGAACTTAACTATCAACATCCTCCTATAACTTCCATTTTTATGTAACGTCTTATCTATGAGGTAATTTTCTAAAGAACTTTTGTCTGAGAAGGTATTAAATAAGGAAGCTCTGCCCCATCCATCCATCCATCCATCCATCCATCCATCCATCCATCCATCCAATTGTGTGTGTATCTGTGTGTATATGTACACATGTACTTATGTAGGTATATGTAAGCATGTGTGAATATTTGTGGAGCTGACTGAGACAGGTGACCAGGCCCAACCAAAATATATGTGTGTATAAATGATGTATGTCTATGTGTATTTAACTGTGTAAAGGATTTTAATTCTTTTCCTTTCTTTGTAACATTTTTATCTATGAGGTAATTCTTTCTTACATAGGTAATTTTTGTCTAAAAGCTATAAGAAGCTGAAAACAAAAGAAGGGTGATGTAGCTGTTTTCTGTTTCACTCAATGTGTGTGTTGGTGTGAGTGACTCCTTACCTTTCGCCCCTCCCCTCCTCTCCCCTCCCTTTCCCTCTCCTCTCCTCTCCTCTCCTCTCCTCTCCTCTCCTCTCCTCTCCTCTCCTCTCCTCTCCTCTCCTCTCCTCTCCTCTCTTCTCCTCTCCTCTCCTTTCCTTTCTTCTCTCTCTGGTTCAAAAAGAGTTAGCAAGCCTCTCACCTGGCCAGCAGGGGCTCCTTGAGCCAGACAGAAGGGACCCTATCAATTAAGCTTTCTTTTTTTCTAATCTCATGATTCTAACAGAAAGTTTTTATGACCAGAAACCAACAGCTTTTGGCATTAGAATAGCAAAGAATTATAGACAGAAGAATTGCCAAAGATAAATAAACTTTGGTCTCCCTACTTACTCCATACCCCTCAGTTGCCTTCTTCAAAGAATTGGTATCTTTGGAAGCTACTGGTACAAGAACACTTGTGGAGTTGATGAGACAAATGGTGTGTGTGTGTGTGTGTGTGTGTGTGTGTGTGTGTATGAATGTGTGAATATCTATGCATATTGTCTGTGTAAAAGATTTTCTTTCTTTTCTTCACTTTTCTTCCTGGTCCACAAAGAGTTTTGAGCTTCTTGCCTGGCCAGTGAGGGACTCTTGGCTAGCTCACTGGGGAAAGGAGCCCGAGCAAGAAATACTTTACTTAATTCTCCACTGTTAAACATCAAGTGTTAATCACTATAAGCTGGTTGGTTTTGGTCTTAAGATAGCAAAGAGTTAATGAAAGAAGAAAATTACCAAAAATAAGCTATTTTTGACTTTGTAATTGCAAGTTTTGCCACTGCAACCGGCAACACCCCCATTCCTACCTTCCCTATGAAACTCTGCATTGCTGGGAAAGTCCCCAACATTTCATATACACACATTTTCTTCATTATGAACTCATAATTTATTTATTATGTATGTGATATATGTGTGTGAGAACACAGTTGCCATGGGACATGGAGCCATCTTGCTAGCCCTCATCATATTTTAATGTCGAGTAGCAGAATCACATTATATTACATTTGGAGAATTAAGTGCTTCCTGAATTTTACTGGTAGAAGTTGACCTTACACATTGAAGATTATTTTTTTTAATTTTTTTCTTTCTCTCTCCACAGTAGTCACATCACAGAAAATGTATTAATTCTATGTTTTTTGGTAAAATGCTTCTAGAAGTTAAGCTAAGCTAAATCATACTGCTTCCAGCTATCTTTCCAGCTGTACATTTTCCAACACAGGACCCCTAGAGTTTCATACTCATTTTCATTTCAGTTATATACTCATGCTGGAATAATGAAATTTGAGGATCAGTTTATAAAAGAACATTGGGATACTGATATTGCAAGATATTTATTTTTCATGTGTGGAAGTCAGAGGACAAGTTTAGGAAGTCAGTTCTCTCCTTCTACCTTGGATCCTGAGGACTGAACTCTGGTGGTCAGACTTGCTTAGCAAGTAATATTAGCTATGGAGGCACCTCATAGACTCAATATTGATAAAGCTTTAAATCACTAAATACTAACATTTCAATGGTACTTTTCCTTTCAAGGACAGTTCATATCTACCATTTATTCCTATGGCTGAGAAGGGAAAAACTAGAATTATTCTGGGAAAATCAAAATAAGACACAGAACACTGATAGTTTCCCTCAGCTCATATTTTTGCAGCCACTTAAGGTGAATGAGTGTAGCTTATAGATTTATTTTAAAATTATCTAAAAGTTCGACCATAGTAAAAAATGAGTTCTGTACTTCAAAAGGGTTCTGGTGGCAACGTATGTATTTTCTGTCACGGTCATCATCACACAACAAGATTTTATTTTATTGCTTGTCTCACATGTAGATATAAACTCTACACACTTGTATCCTGCAGTTGCTAGATATTTTAATTCTACTACTACATGCTTGTTTAAAATTCATTAGAAGACAAACCTATGTATGTCATGTACAAACAGACATACATTGAATAAATGATACTTTATACAATAGTAAAAATTTGTTAACAGAGTGTTTTACATGTAAAATTATTAATATTTGATATATCACATGACTACTCTGAACTAGGTGGTGTTTTAAAGTCATTTTGCATAAATTTCTAATTAGTTTCAGTTCAATCTCTAATTAATTCTAAAGTAACTCATGACCTAGTGAGTTAAGTAAGACTTAGGTCAGCTGGCTCTCATCCTATGGCTCTCAACAGCAGTGTTTCCACTTACACATCCACACCATGCAAATCACAAGACATATATATATATATATACATATATATATATGTATATATATATGTATATGTATATGTATACGTATATATGTATATATGTATATATGTGTGTGTATATATACATATATGTGTATATATGTATATGTCATCTCTCTCTCTCTATATATATATATATATATATATATATACATATATATCATCTGTATTCAGACATTACAAAAGGATGTTATTGCAGCATTCATCCATAAAACAGTTCCGGGAGTGAAGTGATCAAAGATTTTCCCTGATGAAATAAGCCCTTGAAGGCATCCATGACCCACATATACTCTGTGAATTAGCATATGTATATAAAATATATAGAGAAAGATATTTTTGGAACAGAGTTGAACGAGGTGTTTTCAGAACCTTGGATATGTGGGCTGAAGATTGAGAGCATCTGACATATGCAAAGAAATGAATGTATCCTTTTAGCATGACTGTGTGAAAATATACAAAAGTGTTAATAAAACTAGAGTTTTACATTGTGGAAGCCTTTTAACAGGTGTTCTACTGTTTTCTGTTTTCCAATATGGCATAACTCACAGCTATTTTTCATACATGTATGCAAAGTGCTTCAATCATATTCACCCACCACTTTGTCCCCCAACTCCTCCAAACTTCATGTCCTTTTCCCCTTTCTTTTTATAAATCCCGTTGAGTCCAAGTAATGCTGTTAATTCACAATTAATTCACCAATTAATGCTGTTCATAATGCATAGATATGGGCTCCTTCACTGGAGCACAGTCAATTACTAGGGACATACTTGGGAATAAGAACTGACTGCTTCTTTCCCAGTAGCTATGGACTGTCAAGAGCTCCCCAGGTAGAAGTGAGGATGCCCTTGATCTCCTTCCATCCTGCTGGGATGTTGACTGTCTCGATTCTGTGCAGGTCTTGTTCAGGGAAGCACAGTGGCTATAAATTCATGAGTGTGGTGGTCCTCTCGAGCTTAGCAGATGGTTCTGCCCCAGTCCTCCCTGCCCTCTGGATCTTACAGTTTTGCTGCCCTGGCTTCCATGACATTTCCTGCTCCATTTTGGGAAGAGTTCTCATTTTGTGACTGGGCACTCCACAGACTCTGACCAATCTGGAGACTTTGCACTGACCACGAGGCACTGTACAAAGACTCTTCTCTGGTGAGGTTTGTGAACTGCGCTAATCTAAAGGTTTAGAGACCCCCCTCCCTAGGAGCCAGTACTTGGAATGCAGTTTGAACGAGAACCACTGGAAACCATATATCTATTCTTTTATTTTAACGTACATAGAAACAGCTTGAACGTTATAGTGGTTTTTAAAATACAAACAAATACATAAACATTTTATTGCACATGGGAAGTATTTTGGACAAAGGACTGGGAAAGACACAAACAGGTTATGTGACAAGATTGGAGTTTTTCCAGGGTCAAACCACAGGGTGTGTGTCCTGCCAGAGATCTGCCAAGACACATATTGCACTTTTCTTTCCAGCACTTTGAAATCTGATCTACAAATATTCCTCATATGCTATGCTTTTGTTTCTTTCTTGAAATACACTACAGAGGATTTTTTCAAGACTAAGAAATATGTACCATTGAAAATTAGCTGTCTACATAGAAGAAGTTAAAGAAAAGGCCAATCTTATGCTTTAGGGGAAAACAATTGACAAAATAATGAGGCAAATGTCTGTAAATAGATGGAGCTACTGCAAAGCTTGGCTTCCTAAGCATGGTCTACTTGTGAATGCTTTTTGAGTTTAAGAAAATCATTAATCAGTCAAATCTTTCTGTATCTACATTCAGCTCTCCCTACCACCGAAATCCCTCCAAATAGTGCAAATGCGTGAAGGCGCTGGCTGTCGCAGTCACTCAGCAATAAATAGTAACTCTAAAGCTAGTCATTTCTAACTTAAAATATAAAGTGCATTTATGAGGCTTCATAGCCATCGTCTCATCCTTGATGTGATTACCAGTCAGGCGGTGACATTTTCAGCTCCTGGTCAGGGGATCTTCCTGAATCTTCTTCACCATGTCCCACAGTCCTATCTGTAGTTGTTCCAGGCTGATGTAAAGTTAGTTTGTGCAGTCTTTGTGGAAAGTTCAACCACAGAGTAGTATCCAGTCACACAACTTTCCTGTGGTGCTACGGCACGCATCTATGCTTCCTCGTCATCTGGAGGGCTTGCTGCAGACCCAGCGTAAGTTTTCCTCGCAGTCCACAGTGGCAACATCTGTGTGGTTCAGGGACACACACCTCTCAGACCCCGTCAAGTTGAACCTGTCAACCCATGAAGACACTCAGATTTATTTCCAGTCTGTCATTTCTAGCCAGTTACATGACAGTAAACTTTGTAGTGACCTCTGCCCTTTCTGTTTGTTCCCTGAGTAGGAAGCATGAAACACAAGACTTCCAGCCAAGCAGCCATGGTCTTATGTCTAGAGACAACAGACAACACTGGAAGGGGATCATTCGTAGAGAAAGTAGGCAGAGCTAAAGGCTCTGTTTTTCTGATTTTAGTGGCATCCCAGCAGAGTTCATTATCATATTTCCCCCCTAGATCCTTCAAGAAGCACAGTTTAGGGGGCCTGGTCATAGCTATTTTCATCAAATACTGCTATTTCCTTTAGACCATCGGTGGTTGTCTTGTATTCCTTGGTAGCCTAGCCATAGGTATACAACCGTGGGCCACATGCCAAATGTCCCTTTACCAGAAATACAGTTTGTTTGTTTTTAAAAGAGGGTTTCACTATTAGACTAGGCTAGCCTTGAGTTTGTAGAAACTCACCTGCCTCTGCCTCCTGGGAGCTGAAACTAAAAGCATGTACCACTGTGACTAATTTAGCAATATAGATTTTTAAATACTGATAGTATATCAGTCCTTATACAAATGTTAAGGGAATGAGAAATGTATTCAACTCAGAGTTTACACATTGCAAAGATCGGTACTAAATTTATAGAATGTTCCTCAAAACATTAAGTCTGACTTAATAATAGGGAATGACAATGTCTTTATTGCTGGGGGGGATTCTCCATAGATTCATAGACATTTATAATTAGGCACTAAAACATTGTCCTTTGTCCCTGCAGGAATTAAAAGCTGGGAAAGAGAAGCGAAACAGGGAATTCTTTCCCAGCAACTGCTTCACTGTCCTTCATGAGAAGTGTCCTGAGACTATGTCAAACTCACTAAGACTGCTGCTCACACTAGTGTTTTGCTAAGACAAAGTTAAGGGAGTAGAAGGAGTTATTTAGTGAATTTTAATAGTAAAGGATGACTCTCAGTAATTCCAAAGAGTATAACACACATAAAAGCCATGATGAGAGCTTTGTGAGGAAGAACTGAACAGCCACGAACAGTGGAACTTAGAAAGAAGAAAAGGGAGGAAATGTTAAAAAAAGAAGAAAGAAGAAAAGGAATTTATGTCCTAAAGAAAGTGTCAGCCCAGAGAGGGCAGAGAGTTTTCTTGTGACTTACCAGCTGTTAAATTCTTTGCCATTTGTCCATTTCCATGTCTGATTAGATTCACTTTTTAGCCTAATCCAGTGTTCCAGTCCACCAGCATATCGCTTCAGAAATGTCTTAAAGCACAATGGAGTCATATTACAAACATGACTGAGCATCATGGCTAACCTGATCTTTGCTAGCTGTGCATGGCATCAGCTCATCTCAATTGTTGGTCTCTGAAACTAAGCAATCAAACCACACCTGGAGACTATTCAGCAGACTATCATTTTGACCTTTTAAATTGGTCATACAGTCCTCCCCCAACACCCCATGACTAAGTTTTGCTGCATGTGAGACAGGTGCCCAGTTTCCACTTAGAACAGAGCAGAACCACAGAAGATCTAAAATAGGAAAACAGTGTCTGATGAGATCAGTTGTGAATCTTACCATGTCCTTTTCCAAATCAATAACAGCAAGAGTAGCAGCATCTTCAGAACAAGAGTGTTGGGCTGAGACCCAACTCTTGGTTGTGGTAGAGAAATAGTAACATTTCCTTTTGTATGAAATCCACTCATTCTCACAGGTAGCAAAATGGTGGTCTGATGACTCCAACTTCTCATACAAGCCTGGGCAATTGTACTTGCCAACTGTGGACAGAAAGAGCGTTTGTTTTACTAACAGAAGAAACTAAACCCTCTCCACAGTTAACAGGTAAGCCTAGTCTAGGGGACACTCTGCTATTTGTAAGGAAGATGAAAGCAGACCTCAGCTCCCACCTGTCCAGTGTCCAGTGTCTCTCAGGACAGGATGGGACATGAACAAAGGGCTGTGTTGTCTTGGTCATTATGCTAGAAGTGTCAGAGAAGTGGAGAAAATCTCAAAAATAACATTTGGGCCAAAAGGAGAAATAAATATTGTAAATTCTAAATGATGTTTTGGACATAAGTGCCCCACACAGGAATTTTATCGAGGGCTCATTTCAAGCAGCAGAGGATGAAGTGCATAATGAGGCCTGTGAGGAGGTGGAGGAAGGAATAATGTGATCAGAAGATACTAGATGAAAAATTTCCAATTAAAAATATAGTAAGAAGGAAGATGAGGTAGTTCTTCAAACTGTAACATTTATTTGAAAAAGACATAGATGTGCTGTGCATGTATGGTGGCACAGCATGCCCTAGCTGGCTCTGGGAGCTGTTGACTGTCATAGTAATCCAGAGGGTTTAGTCTGTTGGCTTGAGATAAAAGGCAAAACTATTGGCCATTTTTTTGATTAATATATAGGTTGGATACTTTTTTCCTGCCAATATGAATGAAAAGTCTGCATTTTTTCTAGTTAAATGTCCATTAATATGTGTGTGTGTGTGTGTGTGTGTGTATGTATATACATACACACACATACATATGTATACATATATACTCCCTTTCTTGTAGCTGTAAATGTGATCACCCTACATAATTTATCAGTCAGACACCTTAAATATTTCTACAGTTGTTGCAGCTGTCATTGAGGGAGCACATGATGTATTTCATGCTGATCATAAAACTGACCACTTATGTGTCTGAGATGTTTCTAAGTCAATCAGACGGTCTGACTAACTAAATCGACCCATTCACTTCAGCCATATGTGAGTGCTTACTGTTAGCCGGCTTTGAGAGAACTCAGAAGCACAGACTTACCACTTAAGGCAACGAGAGCTATCATTAAGGACGTGATGATGACCACTGTAAACACAGCACAAGGGATAGGAACTTGAATGGATCCTTCACGATGCTTCTCAAAATGTATGCCGGTGCCATGGTCTGAAAAGGGAGAGAAGTAGGGTGGATTCAGACTGTAGGATGGAGCAGCTGATGCTTTTGGCGGAATATAAAATTAAGCCTAGCAATGTGTCATCCCACTAATAAAAACATTAATAGTCAATTTTACCAACTTCTGAGTGCATTTGGAAAATGTCTTGCTGACTAGAGATAAAGCAAGGCAAGTAAATTGTTGACTGAATAAGGTATCTTCACTATATATGTATGTATGTATATATGCATAAATACATAATTTATATATGTATTTAGTAGGTATAATGGGTATATTTCATAGCTATGAAAATACAGGCATATCATTATTTCTGGCTTTTAAGCACCTACTTGCTGTAGGAGACAGATAAAAGGAGTACCCTGGCTGCAGTTTAAGTTAGCTACTGCTTATGGGGGATGGAATGCTCAGAATAAGTGTGGTCAATGTGAATTTATGCATAAATATCCAAAGGTAGGGTTAAAATAAAAAATTGGACACTTGATTTTGCTTCTTGGTAGTGCCAGTGCAGATATGGAACAACTGCAAACTTTCATATATTAATGCTAAGAGGTTAAACTGGAAAAATACCTTGGAAATTTTTTTTTTTACAATGCTATGTGCACATAGCGGCTGGAGAGATGCCTCAGCGGTTGAGAGCATGTACTGTTCCTGTAGAGGACCAGTGTTTGGTTCCCAGCACCTGTGTCAGGTGGCTCACAACCATCTGTCACTCCAGCTCTGAAGCTTCCAGTGCTTTCTTCGGGCTTCTGAAAGCACCTGTACATATGTGACCTACACTTCCACAGACGTAAGTAAAAAACAATGTTATGCATATACCACTTATGATCCAGACAGTCTCTCTCTCTCTCTCTCTCTCTCTCTCTCTCTCTCTCTCTCTCTCTCTCTCTCACACACACACACACACACACACACACACATACACGCACA